>APFE030898448.1:0-57038 GCA_000404065.3 Pinus taeda
TAAATTAAATTAAATTAATGAAATACCTTATGATGTTAAATTTTGATTTATTTTACTTAATTAATATTATTAATTTAAATTAAATAATTAATTTACTTTAATTTGTTTTAATTAATTAACCGTACCTTTGAAAGACCTTTTCGATGATCTTATGCTTCCACGCGTCTGGGGGGGTTTATTTGTCTGATGAGGGTAAGCCAATTTCCACTGATTTCACTCCCATTGTCCCTGTTGAGGTTTTGCGGAACTTTCATAATTTCAATGGCCTCTCTAATTTTTCTTTTGTGATAGTTGTCTTCTCTTGCAATCACCTTGGCGTCTTCTAAACACATCTGATGCCTGGTCTTGGACGAGTGCTCTGCGAGGGCTGATGTACGAGATCTCTCATTCTTAATGTCAGCTGCGTGCTCTTTAAGTCTTGTTTTCAGAGATCTGCCTGTTTCCCCAATATAACTCTTGCCACATGAGCAATCAATCTTGTACACTCCTTTGAGTTGTTGACGATCAATTTTATCCTTAACCGACCTCATCATCTGTCTTATCGTTCCACAAGTTGTAAATTGGGTGTCTATGTTCTTCTTTTTTAAAATTTTTGCAATCTTATCGGTAGTCCCTTGGATGAATGGAAGGTAAACTTTCCCTTGATTCTCTTTCTTATCTCCAGGGGGACGCTTAGAGAGGGCCCTTTCCTGAGCCCTTCTTATAGCTTTCTTGATACTCCACTCCTTGTATCCAATGTTTTTGAAGACAGAGGTTAAGTGTTCAATCTCATCCTTTAGGTGATCACGGTCAGAAATTCTGAAAGCCCTAACAGCTAGGGTGTTCAAGACGCCAGATTTCTGGGAGGGATGATGGTAAGAGTCAGCATGAAGATAGCTATCAGTGTGAGTTTTCTTTCTATAGACCTGGTGACCCAACGTCCCATCCTCATTTCTACTGATCAGAACGTCTAGAAATGGGATCCTACCATTCTCTTCCAGCTCCATAGTAAATTGGATTTCGGAGGATATAGAATTAAGATGATTGAAGAACCTATCAAGCTCTGCCTTACCATGAGTCCAATTTACGTTGGTGTCATCGACAAATCTTTTCCACCATGCCGGCTTCAAGTGGAATGAGTCAAGGGCTTTCCTCTCAAAGTACTCCATGTATAGGTTGGCAACAATGGGTGAGAGCGGGGAACCCATGGCGACCCCAGAAATTTGTTCATAGTAGTGATCTTGGAAACTGAAAAAAGTGGACCGAAGATAGATTTCTGCCAACCTTGCTGTTTGTGGATCGGTATTCAACCTTATAACATGGACAGCTTCATCAAGTGGAATCTTCGTAAACAAGGATATGACATCAAAGCTTACTAGAATATCATCTTTATCCACCCTTCTATCCTTGATAAGTTCTACAAAATGAGTTGAGTCTTTTATAAAAGAGTTTGTGTTACCAACAAGGGGCTTCAGGAGCTTAGCTACATATTTGGCTAATTCATAGGTAGGGGAACCAATGGTGTTAACAATTGGTCTAAGAGGGACCCCTTCCTTATGGATCTTTGGTAAACCATAGATTCTGGGAATAACCTCACAGGAGGGAATCAGCGTCTTTTTTAATTTATCCTCTAGGTTGGTTTCCATGATGGCCTTCTTGACTTGTCTTATCACCTTAGGAATAGGGTTGGAGTTGACCATTCTATAACTTCCACAACTCAAATGTTCATTCATTTTTCGAATGTAATCTTCTTTGTTTAACACCACGGTTGCTCCACCTTTATCAGCTTTTAGAACAACTATTTTATCATTATTTCTGAGAGATCTTAGGGCTTCACGTCCTTCCTTATTTAGGTTACTCTTTGGGCGTTTAGATTTTAACATGGCTATGGAACATTCCTATCTCAGTATCTCCTTGTCGTTTGATGAAAGCCCTTGGGTCCCATTCTCAATGTTGCAAATAATGCTTTCAAAAGGAATGTTCTTCGGGGGGACTGCAAATCCCAGTCCCTTGCTTAGAATTTTGATCTCTTCGGGATTAAGAATTATGGATGAGAGGTTCACAACCCTCCTATCATGCTTGCTTGGAATACTGGGGCTATTATCATTATTAATAATTCCATGGTTTGTGGGAAGCCTGGTTGGAGCCACTGTTGCTGGAGGGACAGCGTAGGGTTCCATGCTATTGTTACCTGTTTGCAATGATGAATCTGTGTTGCTGGGATCCACGCTCCAATTGTTTTTACCCAAAGATTGACTAAACAACGAATTTACCCATTCTTTACCCAATTTAATGTCACAATTCTTCGAATCTGCGCTGTTTATACCCATTTTCATTAATGAACCTGCGCTGCTGGGATAGCTCAAATCGTTTTTACTAGTGTTAAATTCTTCACCCATTTTAATGTTCCTCTCTTCCGATTCTGTGCTGTTGTTAAAGACTGATGAAACCATACCTGCGCTGCTGGTGTTAAAGCCTGATGTAACCAAACTTACGTTGCTGGGAATTGATGAATCTGCGCTGGGACCCATTGATGAATCTGAGTTGAGGCCCGTATTAATGCTAACTTCATGGCTGTTGCTTATACCTGTGCTGGTTTTGTTACCCATTCCCACGCTGTCCCTAAATGAAACTGTGTTGAGGACTGAATCTGAGTTGAGGTCCTTGCTGTTGCTTATACCTACGCTGGTCTTGTTACCCAATCCCACGCTGTCCCTAAATGAAACTGCGCTGGGAACTGAATCTGAGTTGAGGCCCGTTTTAATGCTCACTCCGTTGTTGTTGCTTATACCTGCGCTGGTCAAATCAATGTTACCCATTCCCAAGTTGCTCCTAAATGAATTTGCGTTGATGTTAAGGCCAGTTATATTGTTAATTCCTTTGCTGGTTTTATTGTTAATTCCTTTGCTGCTGCATTGTTTGTTCATCTCATTAACTGCGCTGATAGAGTTTTCATTTTTGCTGTCAATGTTAACCAGTTTCTCGTTGAAGCTTGCATTGCTAGAATCCACGTTGTTCAAGCTGCTGGTGGAGGGAGCAGTATGAGAATTTTCTTCTGTGTTGTCTTCATTGAAGGTTCTTCCATCAGAATTTATTAAGTCCAAGTCTCTTTCTAGTTTAGCCAGCTTTCTAGACTGCCTCTCCTTGGCAATCCTACCCTCTGCCTGGGCTTTCAAAGCTGCCTTGGCATCAATTAATTTCCATAGGTCAAAGTTAATTACCATAGTAAGCTTGAGATGGGTGAAAAGGGCCAGGCGATTGAGCTTGTCTAATGCTGCTCTGGTTCTTCTGATTTCTCCTCTAATTAGTGTTAGACTTAATTTCAAGAAAGCTTTATTATTGAAGTGATTAAATAACCTGTGATTAACCTTAGCAAAAGGGGGAATGATTTTATTGTTTCTACAATGTTTCAGGAATTGTAGGTCAGCTGTTCTCCTCTCAATTTTTGTCCTCAGGATTTCGAGAAGACAGATCTCCTTCCATGTTTCCCCTCCGTACAGGGAAGCAATGTTTGATTTAAGGCTTCTGTGGAAGCTTTTTGCAGTGGTGTGATCCGGATTGTCCACAGTTTTTTGTTCATTGTGTCGACGTTTCAAACCCCAAAGGGGGTCCATCATCAGGACAAATCAGAAAGATAGAAAAAGAAAGGAAAGCTTTCCTTAAAGCCTCTAGAAATGCGTTTAAGAAGAAAGAACCTAAGGAACGCCATCTAGGGGTCCATCTTCCATATATCCAGGGGACCACAGACAAGATAGCTCGGATCCTCAGAAGGTTTGATATTCCCTCAACCTTCAGGCCCCTTAAAACCATTCGTAATTCCCTTCGGTCGGTGAAAGATCCTGTTAACCCTATGGACATGAAGGGTGTTTATTTGATTCCTTGCTTATGTGGGACGCCCTATATAGGAGAAACAGGGTGCTCCATCTAGCAAAGAATCTGCGAGCATGCAGCTGACCTGAGACATGGGAGAACAAAGTCTTCAGCCTTAGAAGAGCATGTGGACAAGACCAGGCATCATGTATGTATAGAGGAGGCCACGGTTATTGCCAAGGTGGCTCAGTTCCATCATCGTAAGTTAAGGGAAGATATAGAAATAGAAAAAAGGCCTAACAATCTCAACAGAGATGATGGCTGGAAGGTAAGTAGGTGTTGGATCCCTGCCCTGTCTTCTTAGTGTTCTTCCCCCTCGCCCCCCCCCCCCCCCCCACCCCTCGCTCCTTGTTCTTCTGTTTTTCTTGCATCGTTCCCCCTCATGCCTTCTGATTCTTCCTCTTCCGCCTTGATCTAGGGTTTCCTTGGGTTTTTCTCCTATCCTACGCCTCTTGTGTCTCTTTGTCACTCTACCTGGTTTTTTTCTTTCTGTTTGTATAGTATGACCTCCTCTTTTATATCAATTTATATATAGATATATATAGCAAACGATTGTATATTCTCCTTCATTTGTTTATGAGTATTATTATTAATATTAACATTCTACTTAATTTTAGATATTTGCATTTTTCATATAAATAATTATATATATAATTTCAGTTATTATTCTAATTTGATTTTATTCAGTTATATGATTTTTAATTATTTTATGCATTCATTAGGTTATTACGTAGTTAGTTATTTTTTATTCTTGATTCTATTTTTATTTATTTATTTACATTTATATTTATCTCTTAGATATATTATTACTATTTTATTATTTAATTATTATTATTATTAACATCAATCATCTCTTTAAATTAACGATAAAAAAGTATGGTCTTAAACATTTTTACATTATTACTCTTAAGAAAAAATAATATATATATATATATATATATATATAAATATTATATATATTATATATATATATATATATATATATAAGATAGATAGATTAGATAGATATAGAAATAATCATATAATCTTAATAAATAAATTAAATTATTTAATAAACAATCCCATTATCTTGTAGATTTTCTTGATATTTATAATAGGATTATTAATTAATAAATTAAATACAAATTAACTTAATTTTTTAAAATAACCATCATTCTCTTCGTTTACCTTAACTAACTAATTTATAGATATATGTAGTAAATAAATTAATAAATGAATAATTTAAGGTTTTAAACTTACCATTAAAATTATATATTTATTTGTATCCTAATAATATTAGTACTCATTTATTTCCATCCTAACAACCGATTATCATTATTAAGTTTGACTAAGAATGGATATAATTAAATAAATCATTTTAATATAACTTTAATAACCTTTAGAATTATTTTAGTTTTGATGCTATTCTCTGAGGTATTAATTATACCTAATTTTACTTATTTATAGAAATAGAATAATATATCATTAATCTTAAGATTAGTAAAATAAATAATAATATTAAATTTATTAATATAATTTTGGCCGGGCATTAGAGTCCAAATTAGCCGTTAATTAGCCGTTATGTAGCCGTTGGAGTCTCTGCTCAGTCTATTTAACATGCTAGGCCAGATATGTTTCTTCAACTCGTCCTGACGATGAACCACACTAGTTGGTTCGAAACGCGTCGACAAAGGTCTTTTTCATGTGATTTACGTCGAAGCTCGTCTTATAAATATGATGGAGCACAGAAGCCTCAATTCTACAATTCAATTTCATTTTCAAAACAATCCACTTTGGTTTTGTGCATGTACAACCAGTCCATGCCCAATAATATGTTATACGTACCCAATGACTGCTAAGGAGAGGCCCAGTAGGGGCTCACCATTCCGATGGGTGAGGACCGGTAGGGGCTCGACTGTCAAGGAGAGGCCTGGTAGGGCTCACCATTCCGATGGTGAGCACCGGTAGGGGCTCGACCATAAAGGAGAGGGATTTCTTCTCTTAGTTCACCAAGCAGCGAAGAAAGAAAATTTAAATGTGTTTTTGTTGGCATGTCACTAAGTTCAAATGCATGTGATTTCACACAATGATTAATTTTTCTCTTTGTTCCAATTGCCAATTAAACCAACCATGGCTCTGCATTCAATTCCTTGGCCAAATTGCATTTTTCCATGAGCTCCGCACTGATATAGTTGTAGTTAGATCCAGGATCAATTAAATGGAAATAAATTGATTACACATATTACCTTCCATCTCAATGATGGATGCCTAGTGGTCTGCCTGGCGATTTTCTATGGATGTTCTAGGGAAGCTTTGTGCCATGTCACCCATTGTATGAGCTTCTTAGGTGCTGCAAATTTTTGGCCCAATGTTTTTCTGGTGTGGGTAGTCTCTTTTCTAGTGGTTTTCACCACAGTTCCATCATTTTAATTGCTCTTTTTCCTCATATCCATTTTTCTCTACTACCTATTGGTGCACACGACCTTTTTCAACTCGATTAGATCTTTGTTGAAATCAATTTTCATTGGTTAGGAGCATGCCTCCCTTCTTATCCATGATTTTCGTGAGCCACTTATTTTTATTTCCAGCATTGATATTTTATTTCCAAACACTTTTAATTTCCATCCTACACTTTTCCTACTCATAGAAATGTTTTAGTTTCTTAATGGCATCATTCGATGTTTTAGTTTCTTTAGTTTATATGGATTAGATAATTATATTATTTTCCATCCATCTCGATTCTTTTAGAGTGGAAAAAGTGGAGGAATCAACTCACGGGACTGTTTTTACCGGTGGAACCTAGTTTGGGAAAACAGAGTCTGAAATCTTCTGGGAGAATTTTGAGGCATCAAACGATGTTTATTTGGGGGTAAAATGTTTCCCTTTAGCTCCACACCTTTGTTCCTACTTTATACATAGAAACCTTTCTAACAGAACAAGAATCGCGTTAATCAGAATATGTATGTGAAAGTTATGCCACTGAGAAGTTGACCTTCCTATTTTCACCATCATAATTCGAGAGGATGCCACGTCAGCCCCAATTATTTATGAAAAAATGATGATTCATGTGATTATGATGTAGAAGACTCTTGAAGACCCCATATTGTAGCTCTAATTAAGAATTGAGTTAGTCAAACCTAACCACTACCAAGTTATTGAGATGTGTTATATCCGAGCCACTAGAAGGAAAATGGGTGCCATTATTTCGAGGGAATTTGTTCCATAGTTGAGAATAAATAGAAAAGAGGGATCCAGTCACTAAGGAGGAGGTCGAGGCAGCTATGAAAAATATGGCAAAGGACAAAAGCCCCGGCCCAGATGGATGGACTGTTGAACTTTTTATTCATTTTTTTGATCAAATCGGATCAGAAATCACAGCAGTTGTGGAAGAATCGAGACTAAAAGGGGAAATTTACAGACCTTTTAACTCAACTTTCATTGCTCTCATTCCTAAGAAAGATGAACCGGAGACTTTTGAAGATTTCAGGCCTATATCTCTTTGCAACTGTATTTATAAAATTATTGCAAAGGTGATAGCGACTAGAATGTTTCCTATCCTATCCAGGAACATCTCAATGGAACAATTTGGCTTTCTGGATGGACGACAGATTCATGAAGCCATCGGAGTTGCCCAGGAGGTAATCCACAGTGTAAAATAGAAGAAGAAGAAAGGGATGGTCCTAAAAATTGATCTTTCTAAGGCTTATGATCGGATAAACTGGCTTTACCTTCGGCTGTTGCTCACTCATCTGGGGTTCAATTACTCCTTCATAAGCTGGATCATGGGATGTATATCCAATGTAAGTTTTGTCGTTTTGATCAATGGGGCTGCTTCTCCTTTCTTCAAAAGTCAAAGGGGACTCAGACAAGGACGTCCACTTTCCCCTCTTTTGTTCCTTCTCGTGGCAGAAGGTCTAAGCAGATTAATCCACAAAGCCAGGAGGGCAAAGAAGATAAAAGGCATTGAGGTAGCAATAAATCTTTTCATTTCTCGTCTGCTTTTTGTTGATGACATTTTGATTTTCTCCAATGGATCACATATCAAATTAAAGGAGTATAAAAGTATTTTTGACTTATTTCTGAAAGCCACAGGAATGCAGATAAACTCTGGAAAATCACAGTTGTGTGTAGCAGGTTTTAACAGAAGAGAAAGCACCTTGCTGTCATCTCTTTTTCCTTTCCAGATCCAGGCTCTGGAATCTCCTTTCAAATACTTGGGATTCTG
This sequence comes from Pinus taeda, assembly GCA_000404065.3. Classification (NCBI taxonomy): domain Eukaryota; kingdom Viridiplantae; phylum Streptophyta; class Pinopsida; order Pinales; family Pinaceae; genus Pinus; species Pinus taeda. Next base: position 8,054 of record APFE030898448.1, read on the forward strand.
GTTAAAACTGGATTCTTACAAAAAAGAGGACTGGAACTGGCTAATAGCAAAATTAGAAACCAGAATTTCTCACTGGAGTTTTAAATGGCTTTCCAGGGCAGGGAGATTGACTCTTATAAAATCTGTCTTAATGGCCATTCCTGTTTACTGGGCAGCCCTTTCTTGGATCCCAAAGGGCATTCTGGAAAAGATCAGAAGGCTGTGCTGTAGTTTTTTATGGGTAGGTTCAAAAGAAAAAACTGTCCTTCCATGGGTGGCCTGGGACAAGATTGCTAGGCCAAAAGAATGGGGAGGTTAGGGTATAAAAAGATTCCCTGAATTCAGTCTCTCCTTGGCTGCAAAATCGGGATGGAGGCTTATCTCGATGGAAAACCTTTGGACCAAGGTGGTAAAAAGAAAGTACATTGACCCAACTCCATTAGAAGACTGGATAAGAAGCCGGGACAAGAAGCTGAAACACTCTTCAGTCATATGGAAGGCCACAGTCGAAGCTTTCTCTGTGATTGAACAGGGTTTGGCATGGAAAGTGGGGGACGGAAAGCATGTAAGAATTGGTAGGGACCCATGGGTCAGATGTAATGAGGCCTTCGCCATCTCTCCTGGTCTTCTGAGACATCTGGACAGCAAAGGCATTTTCACCCTTGATCAAGTGGAGAAAGCGGGTCACTCATCCATTTGGGGGCAGGCCTGGAAAAATGCAGAGGAACTTGGTTTAAACATCAGATGGCATGATGAATGGGCCATTTTTCTCAATGAACTTCTCAGATCAAATGTCACGATAAAAACCGACCAGGATGTGCTGCTGTGGGCTCAAGGAAAAACCAGAGGATACTCCCCAAAAGATGGATACTCTTTCCTTATGGGAAAGAAGGGTTGGCCTGACCCGGAATGGTGGGCGAAAAAATTGTGGAAGTTAAAATGCCCTTTAAAATCCAGAATCTTCTTATGGTGCATCTTAAAGAGGAAAATCCCGACCTGGGATATCTTACAAGCCAGATTCTTTATAGGACCTGGGAGATGTCCGCTCTGCAAGATGGAAGAAGAATCTATTAATCACCTTTTTACTTCCTGTGGTGTCTCTCTAAGGATATGGAGGGAGATAACTGATCTGTTAAAGCTAAAAGCACCATGGGGATCCTTTCCGATAGAAGTAGCATGGAATAAATGGTGGCTTTCTTTCCCATAGGGTAATCTAAGGAACCTCCCACCAATCTTTTTCTGGGGAGTCTGGTTAGCAAGAAATAAATGTGTGTTTCAAGACCAGATCATTCCCACATCATCTATTGCTTCAAACTGTGCTGCCATATATTCATCCATCCCGCCCCCTGAGTCTAAAAAATCTAGGAAACAAGACAGGCCCATTATAATTCAGGAGGGCTCTTCTTGGGCTTTCTTCGACGGGGCTTCTCAACAAAACAGGGCGGGTGCTGGTCTCTGCCTTCACATTAGCCCTGAGCATTTTTTAAAAGCCTCTGTAGGTCTGGGACCTGGCACAAATAACTTTGCCGAGTTGTCTGCACTGCGCCTCCTCTTATGCTGGTCTCTTCAAAGAAACATATCATCAATACAAATTTTTGGGGATTCTTTGAACGTGGTAAAATGGGTAAATGGCAATGCAATGTGCCAAAACCAGTTTCTGAAGCCTCTCCTAGAAGAAATCTTGTCTTTAAAAAATCTCTTTAATAATTTCTCCTTATGTCATATTTACAGGGATAAAAATTCTGCAGTAGACCAGCTTTCAAAAGATGGCCTTCAGCAAAATCTGGGCGTTTGGTCCATAGAGGAGAATAGACAGGGGCAGGTTTTCTTCTCACAGGTGCCCCCTTTTGCTCCTCCTCAGTAGAGGCGCCTCTGTTTACCCTCTCTCCAGCATTTCTTTTATCTACAAGTTGCAGCCCAGTTGACAGATCCTCTATCTATTTTCTTTTTGGTCGCAGTTTTCTTGCGGTCATATAGATCAGTTTTTTCCTTATAATTTCAGTCTCTCTTTTGGAAAATGATCCTTTCTTATCAGCCATGACAAAATGGGCACATGAGGAACAGTCATTTTTTGTAAAAAACAGCATATATTATGGACAATGTACAGGGGTCGTTTTCCTTTTTCAAAGGAGGCCTCTCCTTCTTTTTTCACAAGCTCTGTATTCTCGATTATAAGCTTTCTTTATAAGGTGATAAAGCAGAGATGTATCCGCCTATTCCTACAGCAGTTTTTGGATGATTGTTACCGACCAGACCTGCCGCTCTTATCGGCCTGTCTTCTTATATGGTTTTTATCAGTTCTCCTATCTCTCAATGGGGAGTATAAGCTCATCAGCCGTCACAACTTTCGTTTTTTGGCCGAATGCAAGATCATTCATATGTAATCCTTTTTATCTTCTTAATAAAAAGATTACGCTTTTTTTCTTCGGAAAAAAAATAGAAAAGAGGGATAAGACGTAAAGCACATAGAGAGAATTTGTGCATTGTAGTAGCCCATGGACCACATACCATCCTTCTTTGTACTTGTAGCCATATTTCCATTCAAAGAAAGGGAGTGGAGCAACATCACCCTCCTGCTGGTTTTTTTTTTCTCTCTTGAAAGGGTTTCCCATAGTATATATTGTGTCAAATGTGTGTGTGAGATTTTATTTTTTCATTCTCTAATTTTTGCATAATTATGAATTCACATGGATGCACTATCAACAATAAATCTATAGATCCATAAATGTACTAAAATTGTAATAGTGTAAAATTTTCAAATTTTAAATATAATTGTAATTAGATCTATTGTGATGAATTGTCCAATGGAATATCCACAACAATTTACAGATCATTCACAGATATGTTATGGCACGTTGTTGGAAATAAAAATCCATATCAGCACACTAATGTCAATAAATCAACAAATTATTAACATCACTATACAAGTCAACATAGTACTCAACAAAAATATGTATATGTCAACACAATTGTTAATTTATCAATGGCAATAAAAAAATATCAGTTGGTAGTCCACGCTACATAAGGAATCAACTAGTGATCACATCAATCATGCATATGATCAAATAACTTCAAACTAACTTTTAACACCTAATATTTATCTTATTAATTTTCTAAAAATCAACATAAGATCCCCTTTTTGCAATAACATGTTATTACATGTCCATGATAGATCCCATCCAACTTGAGTGTTAAACATGGATTCTCTGATACCGCTTGTAAACACCCCACCATAACCTTGGGAAGTGTTCATTTACTAATCCAATCTCTGTTGTATGGTTAGAGAAATGGGATAATAAAAAAATTGTCAATTCTCCTTTCGATTTCTTACCACTATCTATGGATATCTTCATTATATTTATTTCAACAAGAATTTAATCCAATTTGGACTCCTAATTCTTAAGTTACATTCCTTTGAAAATTATGTTTATTTAAAATTTACCGTTCTCCTCTTTTTCCTACCATGTGGTGCCCATGTGGCATGGCATTATGGAATCATTTATGATATGACACATCAACATGTTAAACAATGGGTTCATATGCATGTTAGACATATAACCATTGTGGCATACGTTAGCATTTACATATATGTTATAGGGGTGTTATTCCAATATATAAATGTATCCACATTATATTCATACTATAAACATGTAGCCTCAATTCCCTCGCATCAATGTGTTGTATTATAACATATATAAGGTTTGATATTGCAATGACTAGTTTTTCCACAACGTCCATATGCAATGGACCCCATTGCCCCCTCACCAACCATCTGACGGATGAGAATTGGGGGATTAAATCAATGTTGAGTTGGAAAAATCACTACCCTGCCTCCATGACATCACAAGGTCGGGGGGGTGGGGGGTGCGCTTCCACTATTGTAATTTCATTCAAGGTTTTTCTTATATGTCCAACAGTCAAGGCAAAAGGATTTGATCTGGTAGGTTGTTGAGGGTTCACATCTTCTGATGTCATAGGGGATTCCACTTATATCACCATTGTACATTCCTAGTGGCACCCTTGTCTCTCTCTCTCTCACACACACACACACACACACATATATATAGTCAGAGGTTGCCCTGATACTCCGGTAATACTATTTCTTCCATTATATTGGGCATGACCCAAACTTCATACTATATATAAATAAATAAATATATATATATATATAATATATATATATATATCCAAGCCAGAGACTTCTACATTTAGACTAGCGACTTATCCATTCAGACCAGGGACTTATCTATTCATTCATTTAGAAGTTCGCATTCTACCTTGATGATCAAATCGGCATGGAAAAACATGTAAAAGGAGCTAGGTGACATAAAGAGTTCGACCTATAGGGAAATGGGTTCCCTTCATGGCCACAGCATAAGGAAAACATCATTCCCAACCAAGGAGCATGAAACTAAGTCATTGAAACTCCTTAAGACAATTTCACCTATAGTAATAAAATGAGGCCTTCTTAGACCTAAGCTTGGAGAAAGTAAAAATACTAATCCAAGAATCTGTGTCTATGCTATTGGAAGTCTTATAGAACCATATATATAAAATAAGCAGGTAACACGACCAACAAGGAGAGGGAAGACCTCCATTATGCTACTCCAAACTATACATAGTGTTGAGGCAAGCTTGTAGTCACAACAAGTTCATGTTACTACAATTTATAAAGGAGTTTCCATACAAATTATTATTAGAGAATAATAGACATATTTATATTCACGCTAATATAGTACAATTCAAGTTGAGCACCATGGCTATAACCAGTCATTCAAATGGGGTTTGACACAACATTCTAGCACCGAGTCAATGTATGAAATATAGCGCCCTGCATTGAGAAATTCAACATCATCTTGTGCATAACCAGGATGCAACATGTGTGAAGTACAAGAAGTATAAACCAAGTCATTCAAACTCATGAATCAATGCTATCCACAACATAGAAATACCTTATTTGTTTAGACATGAATTCTTGTTGTATGGAAACACAAACCCAGAACTAGGGTATGCATTACTAGAGACTTGGAAAGAATTATCCATGTAAAATAAATAGATCAGTTAGAACTAGAAAGAAGGAAATCATCAATATTACCCTTCAAGGACATGAACAGTGCTAGAAACGTTTTCCATCATAATAAATTCAAATCACTATGATAATAAAATATTCCCATATTGGTTATTCCTAAACCATAACAAATACTGTCACATGATTTGTTCCAGCACCCTTGCAACAATCACAACATATTAGGCAATCTTGTGGATTATAATAACACAATCATGTCCCATGCATTAGTAAGACCATTTCCAAACCAGAAATGTAGCACATACTAATTATCAACGAAAATACATGAGGAGCACTTATCTTTAAATATTTTGTGCAATTGAGTCTAGGACAATGACTCTCCACCCAACCGTAGATAGTTGTATCCAATCCTCACTTGTAGCTATCACCCCTGAGCCAAATTCCAAAGACTGAGGGGTTTTTTTCTTAGGGATTTAAGAACATATTCTAGTTGAACCAAGGATTCTTGAATTTTTTTTACCTCCTCCCACCAACTGAGCTGAAATCAACCAACGCACAAGGACATTGTGGTTCCACCCAACTTAGGGACCCCATAACCAAAAAAAGTTCAAACATACAACAAGAAAGCCTTCATAAATATTTTAGAAGTTTTCCCTAGGAGTAATTCCTCCACCCTAGCCCTTAGGGATTTCTGAGAAATACCATATCGACCCTCTAGTCCATGGGGATTCGAGAGGTAATTACTTCCTCACCTGGAAGTGTTTTCTTCCTAGCTTCTTGCCAACCAAAAATTGTCCATCTTCTTCCATTTGATTGTTGTTCTCTCCATCTCGAATTTCTCTATCTTCTCTCCAACATTTCAAATCCTAATCTTCCTCCTTGAAAATTCGAATTTAGGTCTACCCTTAGCAGTTTGAGCCTCTCCTCTCTAACTCAAATTTTTTTTTCTCCCCATTCACCATATTCTTCCCCAAAGCAAATCAAAGCTTTTTCCCCTCGTTGTTTTGTTGTCCCCCAATAAAATATTGTCAGCTAATGGAAAGAGCACCATTTTCCTGTATATTTCAAGTCTATTAATATTGTTTAATTGTTTGCAGTGGGTGGCCGACACAACACACTAGCTGGAAAACTCTCCCTTCTCTTTTTGTTTAACAATTTATGTCCTTGATTTTTGGTCCACAGTTGTAAAAGCACAACTAATAAGAAAATTCACATTTTCCCTTTTTTCCCATCTATTAGCTTATTATGTACCAGCTCAAATTTTATGTTATAAGGAACAATTTAGAATTTTCCCAATAAGTAACCTCCCCAACTTTGGAATCTGTGTCCCATTACTCAGCCCATATTTTTGCAAAAATATTTGCATTACATATATAAGAGCAAAATGATTGGGGTTGTCACAAAGATGCTCTAATTTTTTAAGAAGGGGCCACATGAAAGATTGATTGAAGAAATACTAGTGTCGGTAAAAATGTTGATGATTGAGTGTTGTATGATGCAAATACCTATAGAGATGAAAGGGTAAGCCTTGAATGGGAGGTAGAATGGTAAGAGGAATTGATTGTGGAGTTGACGTCATAAGTTTCTTGAAGCTGCAAGTATAAAAGTGCCTCCATTAAGTTAATTGGGGACTTTGTTGCAGTTCGAAGGATTGGAGTAGAGGCAGTTGAATCTAAAAGAGAATGGAAGAAGTGATAGTAAAGAACTAGTGGTGGGAATAAATAGAAAATATCCATGCTAACAAAAAGTTGTGGTGGTTCTAAGCTACATCTAGAATGTGGGACAATGTAAAAGATAAGATAAGTACAAGAAGTAGATTTTTTCAATCCTCAAAGTAAATTTAAAAAGAGTGTGTTTTTATAAGGAAGTGAGTTCATAGAGGTAGAAAGAACTTTTGAAGTGGTGAGTGGTGACTGCATGGGGATGTAGTTAGTAAAAGGAGCTTTGGTTAGCCCCAAAAATAATATTAAGAAAGTGTCATTTTGCGAGGAAGTTAAGAGATCATAAAAGTATAAATAACTTCTAAATATGTGAGATGGTGACTACATGATGTCATAGGGGGTGAAAATATCAAACTGTAATCATAAAGACATTGGTTGAGCCCATTAAAATAGGGCTTATTGTAGAAGTCATAGATGAGAGGAATAAAAAAGAGGCATTTGAATTTACAACATTATAGTACTCTAACACTATAGATTTCCATGTTTCCAAGGAAACAAATTGAAATGCCAATGAATACAGGTGTTCCACCTTTAATTTTTGTGCAAGTTGATAGTCAAAACCATAAATCAATAAGTGATAAATATAAGCATGCAATTGTACTTAGTGGGATCACATGAATAGTAAACTAGATAAATTCTCAAAACAATTACATTGATTACTAATAAAAACTTTGAAAATAATTATTAACATCTGGAGTTTGCAACAAAATGATCAATCTTGCTAGGACTTAATAAAGAAACTTATTGATTTATCACCTAGTGAATCAATAAAGAAACATACATAGGATTATTCGATAAAGAACCTTTTTAACTTATTCTGTTATGAATTAGTAAATAAGCATATTTTACTTTATAAAGAAACTCGGTGGCTTACTTCATTTAATGTAAGTATTGATGAGAATAGATACATGTAAACATGCTAATAACATTATGGTTAAAGATGTTGACATCATAATAGGATAATTTACTGAAGAAATATAAAAATAAAAATAAAAATTATTTCCACTATAACAACAAGAAATAATTATTTATTTATTCTTTAGGGAAAGGAAATAATTATTTATTTATTCTTTAGGGAAAGTGGGTACAAGCCGGACAACTTAGTATTTATTGTGATATTTATTTATTAAACAAAATTTATAATTATTTAATTAAGAAATATACGATTTAAATCATTTTAAAAAATGATATAAATAAGTATAATAACCATTTGATTACAGAAATATTAATAATAAGAAATATAAATAAACGTATAATTAACCACAAATAATTTTTGGGTTGTGTCATCATTTTCACTATAGAACTACAATTTAAATCCTAGTTAACCACAAATAATTCTTGGATTGTAGCATCACTTTCACTATAGAAACCGCAATTTAAATCCTAACATTTTTATGAAGAAAAATATAAAGAAATTGTTTAGCAAACTTATGTGGTGTATATTAGGAATGAGCCATGATTAATAAGGTTGAATTCATTTTAGTTTATAACATTAACACTATTATTTCTTTAACTCTCACAGTACTAGAAAAGGAGAGGCATAAGAAATACAAATTATGTTCATTTATATGAATTAAGACATTTTAGAGCTAAATGAAATAACAACACTTCTATGACCATGGCTATTATAGTAAGAGTGAGTCTAATTTTAAAATTATGTATAAAATGTCAAAACTCATTTTCAGAAACCTCCTCACCCAAGTAGTAAATTAAATGTCCACACGTTTAGATATTTGATATAATTCGAGGGAGTGCATACACTAACTAAATTATGTTTTTTAACCGCATGTATGCTTTGTTAAAGAATAAACTTTGGATTTATTATTCTTCTTTAGGGAAATTTGGTACATGGAGGACAACTTAGTAGGTAGAGCTATGGTACATGGGGAATTTACTTTTGGAATTGATGGCTATTACAATATCCTTGTATTATTCCACCCGCTTTCATTATTTACCTCCCATACTTTGTGGCTTTTGATGTGCATTGTCTAGAATTTCTTTCTTTAACATAGTTATAAGTTGTGCTTGGAATGCACAACCCTCTCTTCATGCTCCACATCAGTTCCATCTACAATAGTTCCTTTTATCTTTTCACTAGTCTCATTTGGGTAGAATCATCACAAATCACTAGCTCATCATTGGTTTCATGTTCATGTTGAACATTAAGTGATTATAATAGATATAAAAATAGCTATGATAATTAATTAAACAAGAAAACAACCCAATAATATTGATTTGGATAATAAATTCAAAGAAAATAAGGGAATGATGTCATCATTTCCAAAATTATTATCCTCTTATCATAAATAGGTCAACATTGTTTGTAATGGACACATTGACCAATTTAGAGAATTCTTTCTTAGGATGAAAAACTTACAATTTATAACAGTAACATGAAAAAATATACTTGAGTATAAATTAAGTTTCAATAATGCCAACATGACATGCAAATTACCAAATATTGGCAACTCACTACCTTATATTCTCTTTGTGCCACTTCATATTTACAATACACCTTGACCATTAGTGATTCACTATTGTATAAAGTACAAGCAATAAAATTTATAAGGTTAACATGACAAGATCATGCCAACTAGAATCAACATAAATAGTGTTAGAATATTCACCAATACTCAGAAGGGAGTGAATTAGTATTGGGTACTTTTTACAATTTCAATTATCTCATGCAAATATTAACAATTAACAATAACATTCAACAATGCACAACATCACATGCAGTATACACAATGTTTTTACATGAAAACATAAATGCGAGAAAACCATTGAAAAGTTTTAATATATATCTTAAATATTACATCAACAGGAAGCACCAACTTCTAAGATTCTCTAACACCAACTGGAAGGACGCAACAACTCCCTGATTTACAAGCCCCAACCTGAAGGAAGCTCCAACTCCCTGATTTACCAGCAATGACTAGAAAGATGCACTACCCCTTAGTTTTATTAGCTCCAACTGAAAGGATGCATCAACACCCTACAAGCACCATGATCCGAATCAGATCCACAAAAGACTGTCAAGAACCTTGACTGTATCGGGACAAAACAAATCTTTAAAGAATCCAAAATAGCATCAAAAACACCCTGAACCAGTGGCCATGGTAACCGGCACGGAACGACGATGAACTCAGTCAAAGCGCACTAACCGAGGCCCATGGAGACTGCGCAGGAGGTCAAAACAGCCCTTGGGAGCCCCAGATCGGGAAAAGGATTCGATTTTGATGCGCGATTAGCACTGATCGTGCATCGCTAGGCAAACAGGGCTGAAATGGAAAAGCCTTAAGCACTCGGTCATGTTGGGAGCCAGAGAACCGCGAGCAGAGAAACAAAAAGCGCTAAAGGACAAAGGCAGGACCTACACTTTGGAAAACCGGCGGTATTGATCGGGGTGCCCTTGAACGGTAAGAGGTTTTGGAGGAGAGCGAAGTGATCCCACTTAGTGATCGACGCGTGGCAGCGAAGGTGAGAGAAAAACCACCATGATCAAGTATTATCAGTCGAGCAAGTCAATCGCGCTCGACGTGTGTATGAAATTGGATCTGGAGGAGCCCAGATCGGACGGCTGAGATTGCGCCTGATAAAAAGGAGCGGAATCGACGGGGCATTAAGGCGCGATTTAAAAGGATTTGGAATCCGTTTGACCGCCACGGTTGAGAAAGAATGTATCCACGACATAAACGTAGAAATAAACTAACGAAGCATGTTGGCACCAGTTAGATGGAGACACATGGCACTTCCCGAACATTCGTGCTGATGCCGAACAGGGAACTCTAAGTGTAGCTGCAGAAGGTGAATCAGGGAAGGCGAGAGAGGAACCAAACAGGCATCAGGATCGAATGGTTAAAACCATGAACAGAGACAGTCGAAGAAGAGAAAGAAGGAGGAGGATTTTGAGAGGAATCTGAAGCGACCAAGAGAGACAATGAACAATGAACCCTGAGAGGAGGAATGAACACAGAGAATAGTAAAGCCAAGCAGAGGGGACAGAGGGTCGAGCTAACCACAGGCAGCATCAAGCACCAGAGAGCTTGAAGATTCAAGCCTTCCCATAGAGGAATCTGTCTGGACTGAGCATCACATTCAGCTCTTTCCATTGTAGACCGAGGGTCACAGAGCTGGTAGGAAGAACAAGAGTCTGTGAACTCTTAGTGGCTTGGGGAATCCAAGAACCACCCCACCTAGCAAAATCGGATGTCAGGAGAACTCATATTGAGTCCCTTTATTGTAATTTCTCTGCTGTAAGACACAATAAAACAAGTCCACCACTAAAGCTGGACTGGAAACGTAGCCCTGGAGAATAGGGTGAACTCCTTATTAAAAATTGTTTTTGTCTTTGTGTTGCTTACTGTATTTCTCTGTTGTCTTTCCATTTAAATGTCTATGTATTGGCAATCTGATCGATCCATTGTTTGAATAACACAGAACACACACCAACACATGAGTCTGTAATACCTTTGTTTAATAAATCTTCAATTGAGGTCACTCATAGGGTGATTATCAGATCACACCAACTTGTTGAACATGCACCAACCTACCCTAGCACCACCACCATGAAGATTGAATATGTTCTCAAGCAACAACCTGGAGGAGTCTTTGGTATCCTCTGTGTGCCACCATGCCACCCAAAAGATAAAAGATAATTGAATAAGATATATTACTCTGAACACCCTACCTGGTCACTACACTTGATCACTATACAATACAACCATTGCTTTGATCATTGTTTAGCCATTGTTATCAATACCACAGTTTTCGCCTACAAATACAATGCACTTTACCATATACACTATGCATCAACATTATAAGCTCATCAACACATCCTCAAACAGTCAACAATGTCCTCATATCACATCCAAACAAAGGAGAACTAAGCAATCATCTTTGGTAAATAATGAGTCATCAATAGTACTATGCCATACCTTAACTCAACAAAACTTCATTTGGCATTCCTAACTTAGAGCATATCATCAACTTACAAATAAAAGCAATCGTATATATTTAGCGACATACAACCCTAGTCAGACTAAACAACCAATGTCTCTAGTCATCATTCTTAACAAAGGGCCTAAAATAATCTTACTTGGAAATCCTAATCATCATATTTATGGTCAGATCTTATTATTGGACACTAGAATTACCCTTCAAAACCCTGGCAGTATCAACACATAATAGTCATACAAACATATGTTCTACAAACACAATAGAGGCATACATTTCTACAATCCAAACCTAGGTCAATGAATATCGAATTATTGTTGTTAATCCAATCTTGCTTTGATACATAGCACCAACAACAATGGTCAACAGTTAGATGTTAAAAGGGCCATGAAATATGCAAACCTATGATCAAGATCATCAATTCAACTATTTCCATTTGGAGACACATCAACAATAGAGTTTAAGATATTTTCACATGGAACCTGCACCTTGTCAAACCAAATTCATACATTATCGACTCCATTTGAGCCAATTTTGTGATTATGGCTAGTGAATCATACACTTGAAGATATCTTTCCATATATTTATCTTACCAATAACTACATTCACACGTTCATTCTTTCCATTGATAATAAGTTGGGAGAAAACTACTTTATGGGTGGCATGATTTGTAGCCTTGTCATTTTGGTTGTTTAAACTGTGGTATCTCAGAGATAACCCATAATGGATTTAACTCAACCGATCATCAAGAAAAATGGATTTGTCCTGCTCTAGGAGGCTTAACTTAGTTCTTGTACTTTGCATGCATCAGACTTGCCTTGCCTTAGTCATGTGCCCTAGATTACTTCTAGAACCATACATTGTCTCATAACTTGATTTATGGACCCAAAAGGGCCTCATATTAGCCTCACAATGGGACCTCATATCCAACTTATCTTGCCTCAGATGTGGCATAGATTAGGACTCAAATCAAACCTAGAAAACCCAACAAAAATATCCAATAGAAACTAAAGAAAAAAACGAATCAATGTAATTTTACTCATGATCTACAACCAACAATTTCAGAGCAACTTGAGAGAATTTGATATTTCCAAATCCAAGATGTGTTCCTTCTTTTGAAGTTGTAAAATGGGGGGTGGGGTGTAACAAGAGAGGGTTGACCTTCCATTTTGAATTTAATTTTCAGTTAAAATTCCTCCTAATAGTTGAGGTCAACCTTAAATATTCTTATAAAACAATTTAGTGCCAACTTGGACCTCATTTTGCAATGTGATTTTAGTTGGGGAGTCATGTCATAATTGCCTGAAGATCACATAATTATGATTCTTTTGTTATTTTTGTTAGCTTTGGGTGAATTGGCCCATGCATTGGGGCACACTAACTTCAATAGAGAATATCTCCTCAATCAAGAGGAAACATGTGGCATGCCACATGCCATTGGAAACAACATGATTAGGACTACATAATTATGATGGTCTAGAGTGTTGTTTCACATTTATTTGACATGACAAAAGTGGGGAAAGTGCAGGGCTTTTGGATTCCTTTCCTTTATTCTGGGGATTCTTATCCATTGATACTTCCAATTAATGCAATCCATTAACATATATTAAAAGTGTTCATCTCGATATTTTCCTTCCTTCCTTCACCACTTCCAAAGAGGATATGCTTCTAATGGATGATTTTTACATTAATGACAACATCATTCAAAAACTTCCCCCTTTTTCATTGGTGGAGACACTCACACTCCCCCTGCAATTACTGATCCCCCTTTCTCCATGCCTTTGATATTTCTTTCCTAATTTATCTCCCCCTTTGATATCAATGGAAAAGGGTAACTCCCCTTGACAATATAACTTCCCCCTGTCTTGTTGTGCCTCTCACGACTTTCCTTTTTGTGACTAGATGGTTTCACCTGTTAATAAGGTTTATTGAACATTCATCTTGATGATAATCACAATGATTCATTTTGCAATTTTCCTTGATCTCCATCTTCAATTGTTTAATAAATTCATCTCTGTCCAGGTTCCAAGAAACCATTCATGAATTTTCTTTTCAAGTCTATTTCACAACACTGACTAATATTTCACTTCACTATTATTATGACTTCTTCGAATTTTTCATAAAACCACAATGAATTTTCCTTCCCAAATTCGACTTCCTGGAGGATAGATCTTCAAATTTGTAATCACTTCTACTTAGCCCTCTTCAACATTCATAGTACTAGGAGTATCCAAGCTAGATTGTTTAGAATTATAAATGAACCTGCTATGTTGAAGGATCATCATTTTGAATCTTGACATCTTCTTTTTCATCTATGGATTCATCGTGATCTCACAACTCTTTAAATCCTAAGTATGAGCTCTAGGATTTCTTAATTTACCTATTCTTCTTATTTTATTTTTCCTTCTCCAAACCTTATATTTTATATTAGTGTTTCCCTTTATGGAAGAATCTATCATGCTTCTACAGTAATGAGTCATGTGTCCATATTTATGCCATTTGTAACATTCAATTTGGTACCTAAAGGATGGAGCAACTAACATATAGTTTTTTTTTATGAAACTATTTGGATATATGTCATGTGTTCTTGCAAACTTGCTTCTAGGGTTTTGATAATGTTCTTGATAATTATCCCTCTTAAGATTTTCCTTGTGCCCAAAATTTGTACATGAAAAACAATAACCAAGAGATATACTAAGGTATTCAGATGTGGGAAATCTTATAGTTGGTGTAACTCTCTTGTAAGATTCTTCTAGAGTCATTTCCACTACTGGTTGTTGATTTCACATTCTCTTAATTGATTTATCTTGACCTTTTATTGAATGAACATTCTATTTTTATGGTTTGCATTACTCCTTCTTGATAGGACCCTTGATGACACCTACATAACTCTTTTTTTTCGCTTCTCCTCTAGTCATCATGGAGCTTGAACCCTTCTCAACATAGATTGACTTGTATCCTAACCCAAATTTGTCATTGCATGGCCTTTCACTGCTGATAATTTCATCCTAAATTTTAGTGTTTTTTATAGAATCTCGTTGGATGTTTTTCTTTTGAACTTCATTTCCTAGTGAAACTCTCTTCTTCCAAAATTTCCTTTATTTTAGTATTTCTTCTTATTGGTTTTTGAGTGTTTCTTCAATCATTCTAGCTTCCTCTAAATGGAATTTCAAATTGATGATGGAGGCTTCTCTAATTCTTAAGACCTTTTGGTGAGACTTTAAGAATGTTATTTTAGTTCACTTAGCTATTTCTCCAATTCCTTGACCTTTTATCTTTCTACTTTTAAACCTTTTAGGGATCTACTCAATTCTCTCTCAAGATCATCTTATCCTTCAACTTCATTAACTTCAAGATTTTTCTTTTGATTCTCCATTTCCATGAATAACACTCTTTCTGAGTCATTTTCATTATCACTCTCCTCATCAGATGAAAAATTATCTTCTTTTGAATAAATACTTTTCTTGAATTATTTTTACTTTTCTTTTTGTCTTTTTGTCTTTTTTCTGTTTTTTCTTTTCCTTCTTAGGAGATCCTTCTTATTCATCACTATCTAAAAACTTTTCATAAGGGAATTTTGAATCAAAATGACCAATTTTACCACAGCTAAAACACTTCAACGAAAGCTTACCTTTGTACTTGTCGGTTCCTTTCTTTAGCTTCCTCAAAAAGTTGGTTATTTCTTCATCTGAATCCTTGTTACAACTACAACCGGAAGTTGTTTTTTATTGTTGCTTGTTCTTCCTTTGTATTCTTAGATGTCTTGAAAGTTGCTTCTCTTTTAGATGGATTTTCCTTTCATGTTCTCATCTCATAATATGTAAGTACTCCATGTAGCTCATCCATACTTATTATATCAAGATTTGATCTTTCTTTCGAACTAGATCTTATTACCTTTCACACAATCACTTTGTTCTCTATTGGTTCTCCCAATCCTTCCATGGGGCTTACTATTTCATCAACATGAAGAAAGTAGGTTGTAATATTTTCATCTTTCTTCATTTTCAATTGCTCAAATTTTCCTTTAAAAGTTTGAATCTTGGCCTCTTTGAATTTCTTATCTCCTTTGTATATGCTTTCAATCTTGTCCCAAAGCTCTTTTGTATATTTACGATTCATTACTTTAACATAAATTCAATTTGTCACGCCACTTAAAATAGAATTTCTAGATCTTGCATTACTTTCATAGAGTTTATTACTAGCATCATATGTTGGAAGAGAAGGAGGTGCAATGTATCCTCTTTATATAGAGTTATAGACATTGAATCCCTCAGGTTCCACAAATGCTCTCATCCTTCTGCTCCAAAATGTATAGTTATGTCTATCAAACAATGGGGTTCCATTTCTGGTGCACTCTGTGATCTACCCTCTAGTGGTTACATTGTTGTGGAGGCACCCCCTCTAATACTAATTGTTGGAATATTCACCAAGACTAAGAGGGGGGTGAATCAATATTGAGCATGTTTTACCATTTCAATTATCGCATGTAAATATTAACAATTAAAAATACCATTCAACAATGCACAACACTGCACATAATACACATAGGACTTTTACATGGAATCCAAATGGGAGAAAACCACAAAACACTTTTAATATGTATCTTAAATTTACATCAACAAGAAGCATAGACTTCCAAGATTCTCTTGCACTAAATGAAAGGAGGTACCAACTCCCTGATTTACCAACAATGACTAAAAGGAAGTACCAACCCCCTGGTTTATCAACTCCAACTAAAAGGATGCACCAAAACCCTACAAACACCAACTTGCTACGCATGCACCAACCTACCATAGCAGTGCCCTATCACCTTAAATATTGAATATGTTCTCAAGAACCAACCTAAAGGAGTCTTTAATCTCCTCCACACACCACCCTGCCACCTTGAAGATAAAATATAACTTAATAAGATTGATTACTCTAAATACCCTTCCCAAACATTGCACTTGATCATTGTACAATAAAAACATTACTCTAATCATTGTCCAAGCACTTTTTTCAATAACCATGTTATGGTATTGTTGTCAATTCCACCACTATCACCTACGACTACAATGCAGTTTACCATACACACTATGGAGCAACATTATAAGCTCATCAATACATCCTCAAATAGACAACCATGTCCTCATATCACATCCAATCAAAGGAGAACTAAGCAATCATCTCTAGTCATCAATGAGTCATAAATGGTACTCTGTCATACCTTAACCCAACAAAACTTCATTATGCATTTGTAACTTTGATCATATCATCAACATATTAATAAACTTAGCCCTATATATTCAACAACATAAAACCTTGGTCATATCTAATAACCAATTTATTTGGTCATCATTCATAACATAGGGCCTAAATTCATCTTACTCAGAAATCTTGATCATCATGTCTGTAGTTAGATCTTGTTATTGGATAGTAGACTTACCCTTCAAAACCATGGAAATATCGACACATAATAGTCATATAAACATATTTTCTGCAAACAAAATAGTGGCATACATTTCTACAATCCAAACCTAGGTCAATGAATATCATATTGATGTTCCTAATCCAATATTGCTTTGATACAAAGCACCAACAACAATGGTCACACAACCAAATGTTAAAGGGGTCATGAAAGCTACAAACCTCTTGTTAGGAATTCACACCTTTTAAAACCAAACATGTCCATTATCGACTCCATTTAAGCCAATTTTGTGACTGCATTCAACAACTCATACACCTGAACATATCTTTCCATATTTTTCTCTTGTGCAAAAATTGCATGCACACCTTCATCCTTTCCATTGATAATAAGTTGGGAGAAAAATATTGTATGGGTGGCATGATTTACAGCCCTGTCATTTTGGTTGTTTAAACTGTTGTATCTTAGAGATAACCTAGAATATATTTAGCTCAGCCCATCCTCAAGAAAAAGGGTTATGTCCCACTCTACGATGCTCAACTTAGTTCATGTACTTTGCAAGCACCAAACTCACCTTGCCTCAGTGATGTGCCCTAGATCGATGCTAGATTCATGTGCTACCTAAGAACTTGATTTATGGCCTCATAAAGGCATCAAATTAACCTCAAAATGGGGCCTTAGATCTTCCTACTTTGTCCTTAGATGTGGCCCAGATTAGGCTTCAGATAAAACCTAGAAAAACCAATGAAAATACCCAACAGAAACACAAACACACACACAAAAAAAAAATAATGTAATTTTACTCTTGATCTACGACTAATAATTTTAGAGTAACTTGAGAGAATTTGATGCTTCCCAATGCAAGATGTGTGCCTTATTTTATAGTTGTAAAAGGGGGGAACAATAGAGAGTCCAACTTGCTATTTGAAATTTCAATTTAACTTTAAAATACTACCTAAAAGTTGAGGCCGACCTTAAATATTCTTGTAAAACAATTTAGGGCCGACTTGGACCTCTTTTTGCATTATGGTTTTTGTTGGGAAGTCACGTCATAATTGCTTGAATATCACATTATTATGATTTTGTTATTATTTTTGTTGGCTTTGGGTGAATTAGCCTTGCATTGGGGACACTAACTTCAACTGAGCACATCTCTCACTGAATGAACCACATGGCATTGCCATCTCCGTGGAAATGGAATGACGAGACTACAATTATGATGGTCTAGAGTGAAATTCACATTTTATTTGCATAACAAGATCAGGGAACATGCAAGGCTATGACTTCCTTTCCTTGTTCTGAGGCTTCTTCTCCAATGATACTTCCAATTAATGAAATAAAATGACATATATTAAAATAATTCATATCAAGACTTGCCTTCTTTTATTTGTTGCCTCCAAAGAGGATGCACTTCTAACAATTGTCTTTGACATCAATGGAAACACCATTCAAAAAATAGTACATCAAATTGAAACCAATGAAATCAACAAAAACATGGCATCAAATTTGTCTACAAATTTATTATCAATGTGTCTAATACAACATCAATAGGAATATCTCCATCTTCCTCATCATAATCGATAATATAAAGGGGACTCTCTAGAAAAACCCTTTCTACTTGACTTTTAGGATCATCTCTAGTGATTTGTAATCAAGATTTGAGCCTTGTTGAAATCCCACATGAGGTAATATGGTTAACCTACACAACGCAGTCATACATTTCTTAGCCTAAATGGTATTGGATATACACCACTGAATAAAAATTGAAACAAACACAACCTTATAACTTTATTATCAAAATTCCATCTATAATCTATGTTGAAAGTTAAACCTATAGTTTCTACCTCTTGGCATCTTGATTATATTGTCATTAATAAAATTAATATGGGCATTAGTTGAAAAAAGTGGTTTGTGATCTATCACAACTCTTACAAATAATAAGTGTGATGCCAACTATAAGATAGATAAAATACTATTTTTAATATAAGGATAGCATTAATATAACACTACTATAACAAAAATTAAAATACAAAAATATAAGTATAGAAAACTTACCACAACTCTTGGAATTTCCTTTAAGACCATGGAAGCTTGAATTTTCTTTCAATTTTTTTTAAGAACATGGACGAGTGAATAATGCTAGTTTTCAATCCAAATGATGATTGGTAGATAAAGCAAACTATCCAATTTTTCTGGGAAAACTAGCCAATTTACAAGGAAACCCAATGCATAAGAGAACACAATACTATCAAATTAGGTAACAAGACATATATTAGAGTACATGATTAGAATTTTACTTAATTATCTGGATGAGGAAATATGGTTTCCCATATTTTTTAGGAACCTAGTTGGTGTTCTAAGCTCGCCTTACCTTTGTTGGTTTAAGTTAATTGATAATTTTTATGGTAAATATTATTGCATAGTTAGAGTTACATGCATTATAATATCAGCGTGATTGTCTTGACATGCACCATACCATCAACATGACTACCATAACATGCATGACATTACGTTACATTATAAACAAATATTTCTTTTATAATTTTACTTTGGGTACACACCTATTACCATATATCTAGAAAACTTATTTCTACTCAATGTATTGTCAAATAGTGTATATAGAAGAGAAGTATATTGTCAAATAGTGTAGAGAGAAGAGAAGTACTTCCAAATTTGGTTTGAAATACATAACAGGTCTTTCATGACCCGCCAAGTGTATATTATTATTATTATTATTATTATCAAATTTTAAGGTCACGACCAAGATAGACACCAAATTGGTGTATGAGATCCCCTTGTTTGTGGTACAAGGGCCCCACCTCCGCACAACGATTTTATTGCTATGTCTACGAAGGCATACATACTCTACCCCCCTCTGGTTTTGAACCTATGACCTCTTAGGAGGAAACACATGTCTTAACCATTAGGCCCACTCAAGTTGTATAAAACACTAAAAGAATAAAATATTCCAGTTTTGATTTGAAATACGTGACAGGATTGCATGAGATTAAAAAAAATATAAGTAGAGAAAAACCAAAAAGAGTGAAGCGAAGGCGAGAAGAGGAAATAAGAACTAAGAGGAAGGTGACAGAGTCGATAGGGTGGAATTTTCTGATCCTCAAAGGTTGGATCATCTAATTAATATATTGATAATATAGCTTACTCTAATTAATAGACATTTTAATATCATAGTAATTTTTTTTTAAATTATTTCATATTAATTAACTTATTGATAACAATAACATAATTTAATTAAAATACATTTTAACATCACAATAACATAGTTGCACTTCACCATACCAATGAATTGATCTTGTCAATCAACAATCATCTATTGAAATCACAAATTAGACACCAGTCGTTGTGTAGTTGTCACTAATACTCGTGTCATTGTTCGTCATATCACCCATTGTGCTTTACAAAATGTGACATCCATTCGCATTACTTGTTAGTTTCCAGTGGATCTGCATTCTTTCCTACTATCTGATAATTCATGCTCGAGATGATGGACTTGCTTTGGAAGGACGCATTGGTATGGCGCCATCATGGGAACCTATAAGGATTTTGCATAAACGTAGTTCATTTATGTGAACAGATGGTCAATATTCATCTTTATTACATGATATGTTTATATTAAGTCCCTAGTCATTTGTGGATATTGGGTTCTGACAAGTCTCAAGTTCAATCTCGGGCAGGACTATGTACACCTGAGAGTTGTTGTAGTTGTGATTTCTTCAATTAAAAAAATGTCTATGTTCATCTAAAAAAATAGACCAATATGATATGTATATAAAAAAGTTGCAATATAACAAATTCAATTGAATTGATTCATTATTTGAATTATTTTTTTAGTTGAGTCGACATTATATTTTATTATTATTTTTTATTTAATGCTTCATGTATGGATATTGTAAAATTAGTTATGCATATCATTTGTTAGGGTAGCTAGGGTGAACTTGACTTGGTCATAAATTCAATTTGATACAAAGGCTAATGATTTTGTTGAGGATTTAGAGCTCAAGGTTTTATTAACTTATAGTTTTTCCCATGGTATTTTCATTTAATCCATCATATTTATGGCTATGATGACTCCATTTTAAGAGGCCTTTGGACTAAAGAATAATAAATCTGTTATTAGGAGTTGGTTTTCCCACAAGGATTTACAAAATGGTTTATGGTGGCCATATGTTGTTTCCTTTATGTGTTGCTATTTTGTTTTAATTCTCTCTTCTATCATAGTAGTATCAAAGCTAGGTAGCATGGTTGCATTGAATGAAGTTCATATCACCTAGCTTGGAAAAATAATCTCTTGGTTGTTAGTTTTTTTAATATGCTTGGTGTAGTTAAATGCAACTACCACCGACCAAGCAAGAGCATTGCATACACATTGGATGTAGAATCAGGTAGTGAGAATTCCAAACGACAAAGGAGGGCACCCCAAAATACCATTGGAGATTTTAAATGTGACAATGAACAATCTAAGCTAAGACCTCCCATTGTGAAAAAACCTCAGGATGTGCATGGGAGACCTATTATTAGTTGTGCTAAACATAGTGTCAAAAGACTCATTTGTAAGCATGTTGTGCAAATGGGTGTGATGTGAGATGGAAGTTGTTACGGTAGACTCTAGTGAGTGATATTGTTATGGAGAATGAAGTCATCCCTATGATGTAAAAGACAGTGGGTGGACATCCTAGTGAGCCCTTCAAATACAAATTCCATTGTAGAGGCGAGGACACTCACATATTTGGTGAGTGCTATGAAGTCCCATTTCAGGATGAGAATGATGAGCCAACATAAGCCCTGTTAAGATAAAATGGGGAAACATGAGTTGTGACCCAAGTGAGTGCATGATCACATAGGAAATCATCATGTATATGGTTAAAAAATATGAGTGGTAGAGAAATCCATGAGTGCCACCAAAAACTAACATATCGTGGCAAGTTAATGTATGTCAAATGCATTGAAAAATTCAAGTGATGCAATTGCCAATGCAACATAATTACTGGAAGAAGTTGCCTCATTAGTCCTAAAGAAAAGTGGCCTTGGAGGATTTTGACTTAGCATTCCTACCAAGTGGACTATTGATGAACTACATACGATGGTGGGATAGATGTGACAAGAAGTGTGACATGTGAGAAAACGGAAAGAACATGTTAGCAAACAACGAAGGAAGAGCAATGGTTGCCAATGGAAAAATCCCTAAGAGAAAGCTATTAAGGAAACTTTGTAATATCCGTTGATATTATTTTCACTAAATTATTAGGGAATTTACATCAGAAAATTATATCATGAATTTTCATTCCAAGGACACCATAAAATTTAAATCACTAATTCACACAATAAAATTTCTAACAATTTAAATAATGTAAAACCAAAATTTAAATGAATGTTGTGGCTTCAAGAATATTTTATTAATTGAATTATCTCAAGGAAATTTACATAAATACTTAAAGTAAAACCTAAGGATTTATTTCCTAAAAATGCTTGCACTTGATCTCCTCGATACTTTCGGCTTCACTAGATATTTTGAACCCCCTACTATAGGGAGTTTTGACCCTCCCAGAAAATAGAATTCAACCCACAAATTAAGAGTCAATTCGATCCCTATGAGAAGAAAATTCAGCCTCCAAAAAGATTGTATATGCCTCTAAATATTATGCTATCAACCTCTTGAAAATTTCAGTGATTCATCCTCCAACAGTTCGCTTAGCTAATTGACATGAAAATTTGATCCTCAATTATTTCTGGCAAATACAACAATAATTTGACCCTAAAGAATTTGATGATTTTCCCCCTTAAATTCAATTAACACACCCCCTTGGAGCACCACAAATTTGATCCCGAAAAATATGCAATTCGACCTCTCATAATTGAATAGATTTGACCTCCACCTAGATGTAAATCAATTCGCTTCTACTTAAGGATTTCAACCCGTCCTCTGACAATTCAACCCGTGATGGATTCTACTCAATTTCTCTATAGAAGATCATAATGGCTAGCTAGGGTGGCTTTACAACCACCGAAACCAACCATCACTAGCTAGGATGTGTACCTCAACATTGAATTGGGAAACAATGAGGGTTTATCCCTCACTCAGAAAGCTGCTCAAGCTACTTGACAATTCACAAATAATTTCTTCACATACCTCCCCTTGAGTCTCCTTCTCCTTTTAATATTATTTTCCTCTTTCACAATCATGGGTGGTAAACAGAAACCATGGGTCACTTTATTTTTCCTAAACAGACTTTTACCACCTTTATTTAATTATTATTTATTTTATCATGGTGACCTCTTTATTTATTTTCAATAGTCCACGAGATCTAGTTAGGTTATGACTTGGACATCGTAGTCTTGACTTACTGAGTTTGCTTGTCCTCAAGCAACTACAACACCTATTCACCTTCACATGTAGCATCTTCTACCAATAAGTCCTTCCATCGAATTAAATACTCCCATATGACTCTACTCCTAAACGTCTTCTCCCTCATTTCCATGACCTCCTTTGGAATGAGGACCAACTTTCCTTCCTCATCTAATGGTGGAAGCTTTGTCATGGCTCTAACTTGTTGTACAAATACCTTTTTAAGGCAAGGCACATGGAAAACAATGTGAATCTTATTGCCTTCTGACAATTCTAATTCATAAGAAACCTCCCCAATCTTCCTAATCAACTTGTAAAGCCCATAGAATCATGGTTTCAATTTCTCTAGACCACTCTTCTTCAAGGATGATTTCTTATATGGTTGCAATCTTGGAAAAAAAAGATCCTTCTACCAAAAAATGTGCTCCACCCTATGGAAATATGCATACATTTTATACTAATTTTGGGCTACTTGTAGGTTTCTCCTTGAGGATTCTAAGAATATCCTGACTCTTGTAACCAATCCTTGGTCATTGGTGCCATGTTATCTCCTAGTGGCATTTTTAAGAATGTGGGAGCCTCATACCCATACAGTGCGTTGAAAGGGGTCATCTCGATAAACATATGGTAGGTGGCATTATAACAATATTCACCCAACTGTATCCACCTGATCCAAGTCTTCTGCTACCCTACCACATAGTTCCTTAAGCATCCTTCCACCCACTTGTTGACCATTTCTATCTGGCCATCTGTATGTAGGTGATAACTAGTACTCAAGTTAGCTCCATGCTGACTAATCTAAATAGCTCCTACCAAAATGAAATGAGGAATATCCTCTCTTTGTCATTGACAATGTGCTTGGGGACCTAATGCAATCTGAACACCTTCTAAAAGAATGTCTTTTCCACCTATGTCGCCGAGTAATTGGAAGATATGGCCATGAAATGGGAAAATTTTGTTAATTAGTCTACCACTACAAATATGCAAGCCTTCCCTTGCAATTTTGGAAGCCCTGTGTTGAAATACATAGAAATTCTCTCCCATTTTCTATTTGGGATCAATAGTGGTTGTAGTAATCTTGTTGGATGGGTTTTCTCAATATTTAGGAAAGATAAAATCCATTCCTCCCAACTAACTGAGATCAACGTAATTAACAAAACTACGAAAGTACATGGCAATTTAAACCATGGTCTATCAAGAATCAAGAAAGAGCCAATTCCTTAGTATGTATATTTCTTTGATTAAATTTTAAAATATGTAATTTTTTTATCATTTCATTTTATGTTAATTTAATTGTGTATCATATATTGCAAAACTTAAACATTAAAAAATGTGATCCTTTAAATTTGATAAATCTAAACTACTTTAATTATTTTAAATGTTATCATATACATCTATAGTTATTTATTTTTATTTAATTTACTTCTAAATTTTTTAACATTTTTTAATGTAATTTTATGTACAACATCTACCCCATATTTATAGTTGTTTTTGTTTGTTTTGTTTTTCTTTTTTTCAAAGAAAAAAATCATAATTTTATTCAGCCTAAAAAAACAAGGAACAAAATTACATTCAGCAGATGCTCGAAAGCATTCGATCATATTAGTCTTACAACTGATGCACAATAAGGATAAGAAACAAAAAACAAACAAAATTTCAATTTTACTAGGCTAAGTGTGATAAAAATCACTTAACTTCCTTTTTTTTCTTTTTTTTTCTCCATCATCTGCCAAACTCCTTGATTGGGAGCATCTATTACTATTGCTAGTTAGTTTTCATTTGTCTGCAGAGGGATATCTTTGTTTGAGTCTAAACTCTCAAATACATTAGATCTATTTATTCCTATTGAATCCTTTTCCATGGGAATCTCCACTTTTTGTTGCTCTAGTACTATGTTTTTTGTTGATTCAATAACCTTCTGGGTAGAATCCACTGATTGGGACCTATCCCCTTCACCACCAATTGATTGGTTGTTAGGTTGAGTCTGTGCTTATGATTTTGGCTGATTCTCTTCAAGGTCTTCTTTCTCATCTTCTAAATTGTCAGGAAATTGCCATCCCCTTTGCTTAGGGGCTTGCCTCTTCTTATTTTTTAATGTCTTTTTTGCTTGTGGGAAAGAATTCTACAAATGTCCTATTTGGAAGTAGGTTTGACATTGGAAGGTTGTATTCTCATAGTCTAACACCTCTATCCACTGGAAGTTCTCATCTTTTATAAAAATGTTTCTCCTCCCCCTCCTCTGATTAATAAGGAGCTTGACTCGTTGTTTATGGGTGAAAGCACTGGATGTTGATCGATAGGGTGAAAGACACTATTAGAATGGGTGGGATGATAGGAACGAGATAGGGACAAGGGAACAAAGATTGAGTCATTCAGGAGCCACTCCAGTCTCATGCTTAGCTCCTTGGATCAATTGGCTTAGGAACTAGATCTGTCACTGTCTATCTAACTGGGGGAGATGTAAAAATATATGGGTTTGGAACGACTATGATTATAAGGAGAATGCACTTCTTGGTCAACTACTACTTCTCCCGCCGATGGAAGAACATGTTATGAATCAACCCTAGCTACTTGCTTTCAGGATATGGGGCACTGGAACAGGAACAAGTACCTCTGCTCTTTTCTATGCCTTTATTGTTGGCTCAAATGTCAGCTATCGATCTCAATCTGCTAACTAGGAACACACATTCCATATTGTATAAAGATCGAGCAACAGATCATCTAGTCTAAGATCTTCATCCAAATGCAGGTGAAGATCGAGCAATTAGAGATCGACATCGAGATCTAGTCCCATAGTCGATAATGAATCCGACCACCGCAACATATATAATACAAAAATGTGAACTCAAAACAATAAAGCAATGCTTTGAGGCAGGCAAATAAGAAAAGAGAAAAGAAAAATATTATTTAAAAAATATATATGATATAAAGGGAATGGAAATAAATAAGCCTGACAAAGGAGTCAATGTTTGGTGATTAACCCAAGGGCTTTACTAGTTGAGGAGAAGAAGAGAAGGAAACATCTTGCATGAAGCTAAGGAGGGTTCACCACTCTTTTCTGCACCCTTAAGGTGGATCAGAAGATATATCGTATATGATGCTATGGAGGATCTATTTCTCTACAACATGGTTATGTGATCGAAAATGTTGAGTTTAGGAGATGATCTCTATTCCTTCCACCTTTAAGGAGGGAAGATGGGTTGTTCTTCCCATGGAAATTATTTCTTTATGGCCCAACCCCACCAACTCTACCCGATTTCTGGGAAGTTGAATCATGCAACAAGATTAACTCTCAAAGTTTCTCATCACAGGTCCTCTTGATTTCTTCCCCTCTCCCTTTGATCAAGTTGGCATTCATTGTGGTTAATCAGGAAGACCTTCGTTAAGGTTGATCTATACACATATCTTAGAAAATTAAAGATACCTTTTGAGGTTCTGTCGAGGTCCACTTTTTTTAATTCTCCCAAAATGTTTTTGATATCCTATAGAACTCAATGGTGCCAAAAAGGAAGGGGAGGTTTGGTAGCTTCACCCAGACCGACATCATTGTTACCACCATGTTTGTTGCATCAAAATCAAGAAACCATGGGGTAACATGAGCCTAACTCTACCCCAAAACCATGGTCCATCTTTTAGAACTTTTTCCATATCTTGCTATATTTCAAACTGTACTATGAAAAAACCTTTAGAGCACAAGTAGAGATCACACTTTGTTGTCCACGAAGAGTACACCCACCCGTACAAGTCTTATGGTTTCAACCAAAAGGCATTCAAATAACATATTAATGTCGTGGATTGTAGATCAATAAATTAATTTTTACCTATGGGGTTTCAACGTTCATTATTGGTACCTTGTCCATTTGCTTGACAATGTAAGGTCATGGCATATTGTGAGGTTGATCTACTTGAGCGACAATCTTCCCTTTGAGTGCATCTTTGAATGATATGGATCCATTAGGGTTCATGGGATTTTTATTACGGTTTTTGAAAGTTGACAAACTTCCATGCATCCTTAGAATTAATATTATAGTTGAGTCCTTTACTGCTACATAATCTTCCAACTAGTAAGAGTCTCATAGTACTTTTCCTTCATATTCCAAAACTTGGAGCATTACTAGTATACCCATATTGTTCTAGATGACCTGCTTCAAGTTTTTCACCAGATCCAAGTCCCAAATCCAATAGACAAAGGTCTTCCCATTGAGGTTCTTTGTGAATAACTGAATTTTTTCACTCTTTCTAGATCTAACATAGATTGATCAAAACCTAGATCTAGCTAGACAATTTCCCGACAACCAAATCTCAACGTGTTAAAGAATCTATACACCATGGGTTTGAAACCCATGAAGTCCTTGTAGCCCTATCCACAATCAACTTTGTAAGAGAATGAAGATCATGATACCCCAACTTTTCAATATCTACCTACCCCCCTTCCCTATCAATAGGAAGATCTGCATGACACCAAACATAAAGTCACAGATCCAAATATGCAGAAGAGAAATCTTTTAGATTTTTAACATAGATCCAAAAAAAATCCTCCATATTTGTAGTTTTATTATGACTCGTTACTAGATCTATGGGGATATAAAGTGGATTTGCATCAAGTGAGGGTTCTTTCAGCGATAGCCCAATCAGATGAGCGAATATATGCTTGCATAGAACCACGAGGCAAGAAATCCTCATGGCACTTTCCATCTCCATCGTTCTACCCATAAGCAACAGGATCCTCATGCATTTATACACATCCATAATTGTGTAAGTAAAGGATTCAATAAACCCCATCTACACGATCCATAACAACCTTGTAGCCCAATCCATGTTTTGATTTTCTCAGAAGGGACCAAAGCACCATGTCCTTGCAACCAGGGGTTAAATTTGATGGCCCCACTAGCCATCAGTGAATTTTTTTATGACAGTTTTATTTTTAAATGGCCCATCATTTGACTTTTAATCATTATTTTTACTAGTTTGATCTAAGTGAATATGAGGTTTCATTAAGAGAGTACGCAGTGAGAGTATAGGATTATTGCCATTTTTGCATGATATGTGGCTTATTGAATCAAATGTAATGAAGGTATGCTCAGGCGTGCCTTTTCTTTGCTTGCTTATGAAATGTAATGAAGGTATGCTCAGGCATGCCTTTGCTTTGCTCACTTATGAAATATAATAGTATGTCAAATCATTCTACCTTGGTTTCCCTCTAAGACATAAGTTTTTGTGTCCTCAAGAGTCAAGTGTATTGTCTTATGGTTCAAAATTCAAATCTTGTAATTATCAATTTAAAATTCAAATCTAATAATTATTGTTCAAATCTATGCTCAATGATTCCCTTTTTATCATCCTGAAATGTTATCAGGATTCCTCTTTTATCATTCTAAAATGTTACAAGGATCTATGGTTCAAATTTAGGATCATGAATCTCTTCTCAGTGACTCCGCTTATATCATCCTATGTTGGTACATGGATCTACAGGTGAAGAAGCTAAGCATGCACATGTGGGTTACCAAATTTCTCCTTTTCCACGATATTCCCCCACATCTCCCAAGGTTCGAAAGCCACAATTTAAGTGCCATTAGAGTAATTGGTTGCATATCTACCATTTCAATATCCAATAGCATGGGTACCCACCTTTGATCAAGCAGCAGTAACAAAGTGAGCCCCACCACCTGAACGAGGGTGAAGAAAGTGTTGGTTGACTGAAGAGCAGCTCATGTGCAAATTTAAGATTCAGCCTCAATTGTAAATCGATATCAAAATGTATCCAATGTGTTTGTAGTAAATAGATTGGTTCTGGTAATGACAAATGAGAACAAATCAACAACAATGGGAAAACAAATCAGGAGTAGTTAAGTTATTCGACACTCAGACTCTTGTTCGACATTGTAGTCAAGTTAACACTCCTATCCATAATCTTAGTTGTTTGTGTGCAAGTCAAAGACATGGAGTTAAACTTTAGTGTTTTTATTTCACACCATGACCTTCATACTTTAATTCTATAACTGTATCTTAACCATCACACCTCTAAACTCAAAACAATCAATGGCTTTTAAAAATAAAAGTAATTATGGAATTGAAATTATATGCATTCCCGAAATTTTAATCATGCTTTCACAACAACTACATATAAATATCCATAGAAAACTAACCGTTCCCCAAATAAAAAAACTCTAATTATCAGAGGCACAAAGCAATCAGGAAAATAAAATATAAATCACATCTATTGCTCTTTAATCCAGGAATAGATTTTATGATTGTTCAAGCAACAACAACATTTCTAACAAGGGAATCTAAGATGACATCCCTACTTTTGTGAAGAAGTTGTATGAGATGACATACCTGCTCTTGTGAAGAAGTTGAATGAATACCATAGCCGATGTCTATTACCAACTTTGAATCTTGAACAAACTTGTTCAAATCTTGTGATTTTGTTCACTATTAAAGAAAAAATTTCACCGCCAGTTTCACCTGCCTGTGCTGAAATAAATGATTTTGAACTTTCCTTTAATTTTTTTTTAAAACAAGCGGCTTTCACTCAATCCTTTTTCGCATTACACAGTGAAAGAGGTCTAAGCCATTCCTCTCTAAGAAATGCATTTCATTAGAGCCAGACTATGCTCATACATCAAAATCCATACATAGTACAAATATTCAGAGGCTATTTCTCTTAACCACTATGTATTCACATCATTTTGATTTGATTGACTCGCAACACTTGAGCACCGGGTCAATAATCTTGAATACAATGGTTACAAATCTTCAATAGGATCGTTACAGATATATAAAATATATATGTATTATATATACAATTGAAATTAGTCATTTTATGATATGGCAGTCATTATGATGTTTTTAAAAATTATTAGCAAGTTGATAATGACGTGTTTATTTTCAATTAACTATATTTTACAGGTAAAAACCATGAAAATGTGCATACGGGCGTCAATTTTAAAGCTTGCTTGCAATCCAAAAACAACTCTCCACCTTTCCCATGTCAGAAACAACTATGCAAACTTTGAAAGTTGAACAACATGCAAAAGGCCATACTCATTCCAAGAGTATTCCATAGTCACCGCGTCCATCATCGGACTTGCGATGGAGCAAGGATTCTCCATATTTGTGATCACCAAGTGCTTCAGAGGCAAGTTGAAGCTTAGCGGTCGTAATGACTATTGTGTTGTAGATGAAAACCCTAGCACACATCTTGACCTCCACTGAACCAAGTTCTTATAAATATTATCACACTATATACAATTCTTCATAATTATGTTAATTATTGTTAATTTTTTTTCTTTTCGTTTATTTTTCTTCGTATGGTTCATGGACCTAAGAGATTGGTGACTGTAAATATTTGTACCAGGCAAATCCACTTCAAGGGATAACTTCCTACCAGCTCAACTACAGAGCCTAACTCCAAAGACTTTGAGAAAATTGAACCTATAACCTCTCAATAGCAAAAATCCTTTTAACAATAAAGACTCACCAATTAAACCCTAGGAACTATCATTATTGTAAGTTAAACAATACTTTATTTATAATTTTTATATTTATAATTTTTCTAAAATTAGAAAGTAACAATCTTATATATCAGATCACACTGTATGATCCCTAATAATGGATAAAGTGACAGATCACACTCTATGGTCCCTAATAATGGATAAAGTCACCAACCAACAGAAAAGAAATGTTGGACAAATCACACTATGTAGTCCCTAATGATAAAGGAAGTCACCAACCTAAAAAATTAGACAGATCACACTCATTTCATTACACTCTTATATTTAACTAACCAACCTACCGAACACGTTTTGTGATCATTACGAAACAAGAAAATACACACGAACACGTTTTGTGATCATTGCGAAACAAATATCACAAAACAAGAACAGCAAATTGCATGATTTTTGTAAACAGGTATCAATCAAAAGGTCAGGGCAGGCCAATTTTCGAATTCATCCTGTTAACCAGTTTGAACACTTTGCTTACTCCTGTTTCATTTTGATTCCAAGAAGCTTCACATTTGTCGAGGGTTACGAGTAATTACAGAGGACCATTTTTTCAGAGCGAAACTACAGAGGACCATTTGTGTTATATGATCTCAGCAATTGAGTTTTTGAAACCTGCCGTTGAGATTCATTGACATGAATAGTGACCAGTAGATTTTATCGACGCCATTATTCCCTGCACGTTAGCTTCATCATTTCCATGAATAATGACCAGTGATTTTATCGACGCCATTATACCCTGCATGTTAGGTTCAGCTTCCATGATTCATGGGTCGTATTGACTAGGGTTTGCTCGAATTTCGACGTAAATTTATTTTCAGTGCACTGTAGATTTCATTTTGTTTTCAATACAAAACCCTCATGGTCACTTCTTCCATGACCATGCATCGAGCACAATACTTTGGTACCAGTCATGGCTACCATCTGCACTTTTAGCAGATATATTTTTCTTTTACTCTGTTGCCCCCAACCGCGCTACATTGCATTGTCAGGTCTAAGGGGCCACACCTTTCTCTCTGTTAGCTCTCCTGAGAGCAAAGGGTTTTTTTTCCTGTCACAAATTTGATAGGAATTACAGAAATAATGAAAGTCTTATTATTATTCAAGTATTTATGTGTTTAAGTTTTTGTGGCAGTTCAATCGCTAATAGTGGTTGGAATCCATTCCATGTGATGTGAATAGAGACCAGCTTAATTCTCGATTTCTCTAGATACCAGAAAGATGTAAAAGACCAGTGCAATTGCTATTTCTCTGGATACCATAAAAAAAAATGTAAATAGAGACCAGTGCAATTGTGATTTCTCCAGATACCAATAAAAATAAAAATAAAAAACTATGTGTTTAGAAGTTGTTTAATTCTGAATGAGAGAATACCCAATTCCAAAAAATACTCAAAATGGATGAGAATTATAAATAATTAAAACTCGACTTTTTATATCACCGGATTCTTTCAACTATGAGAAAGTTTGTTACATAACTAAACAGCTCCAAGTGGGCACTGTCCATTTTAGGGAGAAAGGGGCATGTTCCCTTTCCAGTCACCTGTACACTGCCAGAGAGAAATTCCTTTTGTTGGCTGAGACTGCAACGCTGATAACAGAATCGCTTGACCCTGGTTAAACCCAAATCGCATTCCTAATGTATAAGCCCCTCTTTTAACATTTCTTGAGGTACATAACTTTGAAGTTTGAACTTCTGTTCTGACCAAAGGAGGCATGGGCTGCTGTACTGCTTTTTTATTGACCAAGGGAGGCATGGGCTTTGGCAATGCTTCTACACATTTTACATTTTTTGCCCTTGAATATGTTGAATGAGGCCAAGGTTCTTCAAAGCTTTTGAAAATTTCATGAAATTTGGCCTTCTAAGAGGCATTTTTCCCATGGAGAATCTAAAAGCTCGCAGACAACAAAGCTGAGGGCTTTCGTGGCCATCCTCTGTATCAGAATCGAAATTTTGTCTGAGTCTCTGAAGTTTTGCAAGGCCTTTGCTGAGTCCCTTGATTGGAACCTCTGTACCATGGGCAGTTGCATCATTATATTCTTCCCATAATTGATCCATTTCTTCATCATTCAGGGAACTTTCTAGAGAACTGTTTGTTGATATCCCACTTGAGAAATCCACATAGTTCAGGTGTTTAGGGATTTTCATTGAAGGTGAAAACTGTCTGTAAAATTTACTTGATCCCATTGCCTGATCCTCCAAAAATTGGCTTGCGAGTGTCCCCTTCCACTGGTTATGCTGCTCTTCATAGAGCTTACAAGCAAGTGTTCTCTTCCAGTCTTTTCCTTTCCTGGCTGAATGTTTTTTTTGGACTAAAAATAGGCCCTGATTGTGATGGTCCTCTTCCCAGAGCCTGTCCATGGCAGGAAACTCCTCTTCCGAGTCACCAAATGGGAAGCTCCTGCATGACCTGAATGTGCATTGTTCAAGAGCATGGAGTTCATGAGATGGGTCTACTTCATTGCTATTGTCTAGCACTCCATTGTCTCTCTCTGAAAATTGGAACAAGTCTGGCAGCTTGGCAGCATATAATTCTTCACGAACGGCAGC
The DNA here is from genome assembly GCA_000404065.3 of Pinus taeda. Classification (NCBI taxonomy): domain Eukaryota; kingdom Viridiplantae; phylum Streptophyta; class Pinopsida; order Pinales; family Pinaceae; genus Pinus; species Pinus taeda. The sequence goes on from APFE030898448.1 coordinate 41,556, forward strand.
AGGAGTCTGAAATGCATTAACCTGGACAGCACCCACATCACAGGCAGACTTATCAAGCTCATTAATCTGTTCTTCAGAGTTCTCAAGGTCTGCTATCTGAGAAAAATCATGGCTGTCCATACTTTTACCCTCGGCATTTAATGGCAATTCCCCTACATTTTGGGCCTCAAAACAGACTGACTCAAGGCCAATTGATAGGAACTCTCTTAAGGTCCTAGCTTTTACCCCATCAGCAGGTTCTCCATCCTCTGCTGTTCCAATGCTTGAATTCATCATGCCATTTTCATATTGTCTGTGTGTTGTCTCCATGAATGCTTCAGCAATTGCCTCTATTGAATTTAGGACACCAAACTCCACCTTGCCACCAAGGTCAGCAACCAGTTTGTCCATCAGCACTTTCATCTTATTCACTACAATGCTCTGGCATGGATTCAAAGAACTACCATCTGCCATTGCAGTTACCCAGACCCCACACTCCTCAAAACCAACCCCAACTTCCTGCTCTTGAATTCCATCCAGTAATTTCCCTTCTGAGGACAAGGCAGATTCATCATGTAACCAATCAGTACAGCATCTTGTGGGTTGCCTAAAGCTCTTATCATCCTCGTCCCTCAAACTCAAAATCCCACAAGCATCCCTAAATCTCTTCCATTGCAAGTCCCCCTCCACTCTAATTCTCTCAAGCTGAGGACCCAGACTGAAGATTACCAGCACCAACAAGCAAGTAGAGACAAGCAGGGGGCAAAAGAAACATACCGTTTTAAGTAGCCAAGGAGCAAAGTAAACGAAATATGCCAAGTAAATTGGGTTAATCTTCCACATCAAGCCCAAGATCTCACAGTACAGCTCTTTCATATGCTCTGTTTCCCACTTAGCATTCCTTCTCACCACTGATTCCTCCATTATCATGAGCTTCCTGCATGCAAATCCAAGAAAATTGAAGAACCCATCACAGTATGTTCATGAAAACATGGCACCTGAAATTTTCCAGACCTTCTTGCATGTAATCTCCATTCCTCTTCTGTTAATAATCAATCTTCTTCCACCAACCGTGGAATGGTTTCTTGAAGTCCACACTTCTATTTTTCCGAGAATTGTTGTTAGACCCAACTCAGAAACAGGCACCGAACGGGCAGCCCACCTACTGAATTTTGGTTCTAGGCATACCCGTCTCTGAAATTGCTTGACGAGCAAATATCCTGTGCATGCATTTGCTCAAATTGGGTTCCAGGCAGACCCCTCTCTGCAATTGCTTGACTAACAAGCGCATACATTTGCTCAAAAACGACAGAAAAACAAAAAAGACAAGTGGGCAGGGGAGTGCAGAAACGGATGATTCGAGCGTGGGTAGCCGACGGTTCTCTTTTACGTGTGGAAATGATTGAAGGGAACGTTGGCGTGGGATGGGAGGGTTCAAAAGCATTGCAGGAGTCAATGGGTTCAGTAAAAATCTCTGGAAACGCAAGATTTGGTTGAAAGTATGACACTTTGCCAAATACTTTGAAGGTGTAAACAAAAGCTAACAAAAAGTCAAGGCACCCACCATAGGAAACCTGGTTTTTCTTCAATCAGATAGACGGTGATGGAATTGAAACGAAAGAAATGAGAGGGGGGCCATTTGGGTTGGTTTTTTTCTTGCAACAACATCATGATGTCGTTTTGGCGAGAGTGCCATGAATTAAGGAAGAGATACGATCCTCACAATGATCTTGGTGGGGTCACATTACAAGGTAGTTGTCAACTTGATATAAAGGAAAATAGATAATGATAAAGTATAAGTGAATGTTGTTATATCCTTCATGTCCATGTACATGATATGAAAGGAAGGTTTTACTAGCCACGGATTGAAAGTTGGCTAGCAAGTATTTAAGGGTTTAAGGCATTGAAAGCTGGTTAGTGAAATAAGAGAGTGGGTGGAGTAGGTGATGGTGTGTCATTTTTGAAATGAGGGTGTGTATATCTTTTTTGAAAGGGTAAGTACACATTTTTTTATTTTCATTATGTTGGTAGGAATAATAAACACAAACACATGTATAATGATGTGTGGTTTGACGGTAAGTTACATGGGCGAAGCCTGGGGAGACCGAAGTTCAAACCTCATTGAGTACAATGACCTGCTGTGGTGGCGGCTAGAGGGGCGGATTCCCCTTTCCCGCGAATCTGCTCTTGCTAAAATCATAGGAACTTAGTATACCCTACTTGCAGGTGGTTGGTTATGCTCTTGGTGTTATAGTGGCAGCTATGAGGTTTGATCCTGGGTCTCCCCTAGATTAGGCCTAGCACTTACTGATTCACCATGTGGTTAAAAAAAATAAACGCAAACACATGTATACCTTCAAATCTTGTCGTAATGTTGACAAATAATAAACACATACACACTCTTCACCCTTAGAGTAGCAACACATGCACATCCCTACCCTCATCTTAAAGTAACAAATGCACAGTGTGCATGTGCTTGTTACTCTAGGGGTGAAAATAAATGTACACCTATGACTTTCATCCACAATCACTAAAGTAATAAACACATATTGTGCATGTATTCGTTACTCTAGGGTTGAGGGGAATGCTAAGAGTAAGGTTGTGATGTATTTTGTTATTCTAGTGGTGACAAGGACAATGTGCAATGTGCATATTTTTGTTACCCTCCTCCACCATAGTCATGGACAAAAGTGTGCACCTGAACACCCATCCCCACAAGGGATAGATGTACACTATCACCCCCTATGTCGATAAGGGGTCTGGGTGTGGATACATTTATTAGTTAAGGAAATTAGTTAAGAGATAAAGGGTGAATGTGTGCATGTATTTGTCACTCCCCACCACTGTGATGAAGGTGGGGATTTGTATTTGTATACCCACCCTCCCAAGAAGATGTTGCGGATGTAGATGACAATATGCATATGCTTATTACTTTATGTGTAAGGATGACAATGTCCATTTATATGCATACCCTCTCAACAACCATATGCACACACTCACCCCTCAAGGGGCAAGCAAGTGGGGTAGGGGTGGGAGTCGCAAGAGGTATGCATGTGTTTGTTGCTCCCAACCACTAACCCTATTAGAGGAAACATGCACACACTCACCCACAAGAGCATTGGTGGCGGAGAGTTAGGGTGAAATATTTTGAAAAATAATTTTGGAAAACATTTCTTAGTGTCCAATTAGCTTTTATTAGCTAAGAAGAGAATAACCCATGGTGCATGTAAAAATTTCAAGGGTAGTGAGCTTGGAAATTGACTACCAAGTTTATTTTGATGAAGTCTCCCTTACTTCTTGAGAAGACACTTCAATTTTTGTTGTGCACAAGGTAGTCTCAACTTGACTTTAAAGCTTTTCCTAGTTTGGGTTGAGGAGGATGAAATTTTTTTCTTAAAATTTATGATAATGTCTGGACTTAATGACTTATGGCCACCATTCAAATGTGTTCTAAAGTGGATTGACCCTTAGAGCTGATTCTTGGGAATATCTAATGTTGATCCACACAATAGTTGCAAAAATATCGTATTTATCTTATTTCCCTCATTTTTATATCAAAACAAAATAAAAACATAGATTATTAGAAAACGATCTTGATTTATAAATAATGTTAACATCTTTATGAAGTAGTACATGGGGCTTTGGATTGACAGTGAATGGGTGCACTGTTAAAGCACTCCTTGTGATAGGTCACTGGTTCAAATCCCCCATGGGTGCTTACCTACCCAAAAAAAAAGTCATAATAACTTAGTTTCAATTCCTTTATAAAAATGTAACCTTCCACTATTAACTAGAATTTAAAACAAAAATGTAACCTTCCACTATTGTACTTCACTATCAATAAAAATCTATCTAATAAAATTGCATTGGAATGTGAAACTCATAGTTTAAAATAAAATACTCATGCCCAAAGGTAAAAGTATCCCAAGTAAAATAATAGTTGAACAGTAAACCTCCCTAATGGAAATTGTAGATGTCAAATCACCACTTGGTAAAGTAAAATAATAGTTGAACAGTAAACCTCCCTATGGAAATTGTAGGTGTCAAATCACCACTTGGGTAAATAAAATAAATTTTCAATTCAAAAACAATTATACTTGGATTTGTTTCAATAAATGATCCAACTCTACCGAAGTATAAAGGGTTTTATACAATAAAATAGAAAAAAATTACACTTGGATTTGTTTCAATAAATGATCCAACTCTACCCAAGTATAAAGGGTTTTATACAATAAAATAGAAAAAATTTATACTTGAATTGGTTTAATAAATGATCCAAACTCTACCCAAGTATAAGGGATTTTATAAAATAAAGTAGAAATGATTAAGAAATCAAACATGCCATTACCAATGTAATAACTCAATTATTTCTCTAAAAAGGAAATATAAAGGCATGGACCAAACAACTCAAATTAGAAAAGCCAATTTTTTAAAACAGGAGAAAAAATACATTACAATCAACTTTATCAAAAGATCCAGCAATATGTGATAAACATATTATGTTATCAAAAGGTCCAACACCATATAAATGAGTATGACATTTTTTTTATGAATTGATATCCAAAGGAAAAAGGAGAAAGGGCAACGTATAGCTGCAATAGAAGACTCAAGGTAGCCTATCTAGCATAAGATATACGAAACAACTATGTTGTCATATAGCCTCTAACAAAAATCATAATTAGTGTTTCATAATTTGTTATAATGATTAGAATTTGTTTCCCACGCTGATGATTGAATAATTAAATGGGAAATTTTTAGTTATATCAAAGAAAACTAAACAAACTGTTTTACTAACCTTTGTCGTTATTTAAAATTTTATTTTTTATTATTTAAAATATTTTTTATAAATAACAATGATGATTTAATTATAAAATTACAATTAAATTAGATTTTGAATTAGTATATGAAATTATATGGGTTGTTTTTCCAGAAAAATTGTAATTTTTTAGTAAGATATATATAAAGCTACATAAATACATGTATTTAAGTATTTCAATAGGTATGGAAACATAATATAATAAGGTAAAAGAAATTGGGTTGAGAAAGAGGAGAACTTTCAGATCAAAATAGTCAAAAAATATGTTATTATGTCGATCATTTTGTCAAAAATCTCTAAAATTATAATTTTGCCCTCTCATCTACTGCCTTTTTATACCAATATATAGATAAAAGGTTTATAATAGCAACATATAATAACAAACTCCTGAAAAACCATATGGAGTGATATAGCAGCAAAAAAACTCATAAGATTTAGCTGATCTAGATATGTAGAGATAACCCTCATAAAACCAAGTAAGATTGATGTTGATATCGATGAACTAATCCTTCTACTGATTCACAGACTTGTGAATATCCCTGATCCTGTTGAGTACCCTCCTTAGATAAGGAATTTGCATCTGAGTTGCATTCCTTGTATATGTGACAAGAAGTAATATGATTAAAAGCAACCCTTAATTGTAAGATATCTTCTAAAATAGGTAACATAAATTGATTGTGACACCGCTGGATAACATTGAACGAATTGATCACATTGAGGGAGTCCTGAAAAATCTGGATGGTGAGGCAAATTTTGTAGGGCCCAACACATGAGGATTTCTAGATTTCTTGCGAAAAAAGGCCCAAATTAAAAGAAAAAATTGGCCGAATCAGAGCTCGGATGAGGGAGATATCACTGATTTAAAATCAACTATGTTGCAGAAATGTTTCTGATGGCAATTCGTGGACAACGACCCTCCTATCTTTTTTTTTTGGTGCAGAATTTCGGAAAAGTGATTGTATATCCGAGATTCTCTTGAAAAATTTCTCAATTTCAAAATAAAAATGGGTCGAATCGGAGTTCGAATGTGGGAGATATCACTAATTTAAAATTAGCTATTTTTTTCAGAACTTTTATGATGACGGAAAAGCTGCAACGCGAATCTGAGATTCTAGAGTGTCCAAATAAGGATTTGCAACACATGGGAAGATGAAAAATGGTCCTTCTATTTCCAAAAATAGATTATAATAAATATTCTGAGCTATATTGACTGAGTTATGCCCATTTTAATTCTGAAGCAGCATTCGGAGCGGGTTCCCTTTGGAGACGTGCCCTCCCACCCCGCTTTTGTAGGCGCCTTCTTTACATTCATTAGTTTCATCATAGCATCATTCGGCTTGGGTTATTTGGAGACGTGCCCTCCCAACCCAAGCTATGTAGGCACCTGCTACTTCATCAACAACCAACATCACGGTTATGGGCCAGCTGCACAAAATCTTTGTCATCAAAGTCCATTTGCTAGGTCGCACACTGTTAGTATCGCAGCTAGTCACAAGCATTATAGGGTATCTCTTTCCTCGAACCTTCATTTGTCATGGTTATGGGTCATCCACAAACCCACACTTCATCAAAGTCCATTTGCTAGGCTGCACACTGTCAGTATCACATTTGGTTACAAGCATTACAGGGTATCTCTATCCTCAGATCTTCGTTCATCCTGGTTATGGGTCATCCACATACCCACACTTCATCGAAGTCCATTTTCTAGGCTGCACACTGTCAATATCACAGTTGGTCACAAGCATTACAGGGTATCTTTATCCTCGGATCTTCGTCCATCATGGTTATGGGTTAACCACATAAAACCCTTCTCTTCAGTGGCTCTTCATATTCAACAAAGGTTTCGCAGGAGGGAACTTCACGCAATGGGGACCATTGCTTCTTAAGGAAGGAGGAATGATCGAAATGGAAAATGGCATCAACCAATGGTATTCATCCACCCATGGTATTGTAAGTGGCATCCAGTCATGGTATTTATCCACCCATGGTATTGTAAGTGACATCCACCCATGGTATTGTGACATTCGCCCATGGAATTTACCCGTGGTATTGTAACCGAAAAATACTATAAGTAAAAAGTCGCATTTTGTAAAAGGACAGATTGTCCACCACAATGTAGCTTTTATGGTTATTCTCCATTTTAATAAAAGTTTCTTTGTGGTTTTATTATTGTGTGTTCTCCTATTTTCTTCTAGCATTTCAATTTTTCAGATCTTGGGGGCCTCCCCCCAAGATCCGGATCAAGTTTCAATGTTAAAAGTTTTGCATAGTTGTTTGTTCCCCCACCCAAATCAATGATTGATCTAAGAGTATGCTCTTGGTTCAAATGGAGTACAATACCTCTGCCACATCAGCCTATATCGTCTCTTGATCCATCGAAATAGGTCCATGGCATGTCAGAATTGATCTCCTCAGCAACAACCACCCGATGGGGTGCACGTGGCTCTTTTGATGGCATTAAAGAGTACATGGTCAGAATTTTGGAGGTTATATTAATGGGTGTTGAGGGAAATTCTGTAAATATTTCCTTGTTTCTAGCTAACCAGACACCTTGACACAAAAGAGAATGAAAATTCCTTTTTTGTTAATCTATGACCGACACCCACCGTTGGTCCCATGCTTCCTTGAAATTTTGTCCCCTCCATTCTGCATTTAACCCCATTTCCTATTTAATTTTATCTAAAATATTCAGCATAAAAAGGAAAAATTAAAATATGTGATCCACTATTTCCATTAAATTTTTGCATAAGACATACCACCCCGACCCCTCCCTTTTTCTCTTTTAGAGATTGTCCCAGGTTGGGACCTTGTTATTCATAACACAAATGAGAAAAAGCCTTGCCTTTGTCAGACATTCCAGTTTCCACAAATGTTTCCATCTCCATTTCGGAAGTCTTTGTTGCTACCCTTTGACCAATACCCTGTATCTTAACTTTGGCTAGTAGCTTCCTGATGGCGAAAAGATCCATCTAAATTCATCCTCCTTGTCTCTTAATATGATATTGGATCTCCTCAATGATGATGTATACTCTTGCCATAATGTTGCCAATTCACCCTCTAGCTAAATTTTCTCAACACTCTACCATCCTTGAGACCAAAAAGTTGTTCTAAGTGGATCTGAGGCTTGACATAAAAAATTAATCCCTTGATCATTCAACTTGCCCACCATGGCTAGGGTCAAACAATAATTTTTTCCCTGCCCACCCAAGGGTACAGGCCTACTTTGAGTTTTTGCTAGTTTCCTACTTTCCATGCTAATCCTGGTCTAATAACCACAAAGGCTTCCATGATTGCCTTCCATATGGTAGAAGAGTTTGGGACCTTTTTATTAAGGTTCTGAATCCAATCTTAAATGGAGATGGGAAAGATATATTTTCCTGTTGATCACAACAGTCCACAAATTATCATAGCGATTAGTCTCCAGATATGAAATCATTTTGTTGGTAAGATAAGGAACTCAATTCCAAATTTTGTATATGAGAACCTCTAGAATAACCAATTTACCTCCCCACAATGATTTGAGTGCTAAAATTTACTAAGGTGTAGATACTCTACCTCTTTTGGATTTAAACTTGTAGCCTCATAAGAGGAAACACATATTCTTATAAGTTGAGATATATTCAAATATACAATTATGCAAAACATAAGCACAGTTTATCATATTATTAAACTAAATATTTATATTTACTAATAAATTAATTATTATTTAAATGTATATTATTAAAAATCAAATTTAAAATAAATATTTTATATAAAAAAAAACAATTTGTAATTTAACTTTTCTAATAAATGATGATGATTATCAATCAGTGTTGATTTATTAGATTAAAAAATATAGGAAGTTACTTAGTTTACTTAAAAAAAAAAAATTATGCTTAAATAGTTTGAAGAGAAGTATTTTTAAAGTATCATAGCTTTCATAAGTTAAAAAATTAGAGATATTGATATTGTAACAAAAATTGTAAATTGATATTTAATGTGGGTGTAAGTAGGATATTATAAAAGCCTTGATGGGGTGACCCAATCCCAAGTTAACCATCAAGGAAAAGGGATATATAGCACAAGTGGTCCCTCAACCATGTCACTATGCTCAAACTACAAACTATATAATGTGGAGGGAGGAGGGTCTAGCCAATGGGTGGCACAGGATCACATAACATCCACTTGTACCTGACACAACGAAGAGAGGAGGAATGCTAATGTTATTTACATGCATGACTTCAAATTTACTCTAAGATGATAACTTTGAATGCTTGCCTTCAATGCATGGAGCTTCCCAAAGTGATGCGCTCCTCTCACAACCAAAATTCAACAAGGTTATTGTTCTTGTATAGAAATTATAAATCATAGATGGAATGGCATGAAAATGCCAAGGGAAAGAGTATTGCTCACTTTGTGATTATAGCCTTGCAAGATGACAAACCAGGCCCCCTAGCCTGGCCCTTGTCCATTTTCTTATCATATACCTTCAAAGCCTTAGCCTCTATTACCCCACGAGTGAACGAGGTTTAATCCCCTAAAATAATGGCTACTTCATTCACAATTTCTTCATATTTCATCCCCGTTAGTTTCATCTCCCTTATTGCACTAATTTTCCTTACTCTTGTAATTCTCCCTCCCACCCCCTTGTGCTATCTTGGGTTGTGGGAGGTGATACACTTGATTTAACCCAACCTCCAAGGCCTATTATAAAAATGGGTTACCAAAATCATCTTTTTTCTAACTTTATCAAAATTGAAAACTAATACTATCATTGTGTTCAACTCGTGAGAGCATTCCCACAATACAAATTTATCTCAACCTGACTCTTGAATTCAAAGTTCTGCCCATTTGAAGTTTGGCCAATTAAAACGTGTCACATTAACAAGGGAATGCCACGTATTACCCACGTGTTTCTTCCACGTCACCTCGAATATTGGTACCATGTCACTCGTGGCACCTACCTGACATCCACATAGGCTTTACTTTGCCTTGATGATGATGTCATGTTGACCCAACTTGTGGGTCCCATATGGGCCAACCCCACCATGTTTAACAACTACTCTTCGTTATATTTGGTTCCAAGGGAAATTTGGGGTGCACGTAGATATGCCTTATTGACATGACCCATATCCCCCTGACCTTTGGATCATATGCAAATTTGATGGGAAATCCAGTTCCAGTCCCAGTCCCATTCGGGACTTTTCTTATGTGCACCATGCCTTCACCATCATATGTATGTTATGAATATAATATATAAAAATAATAAAAATAACAAGAATAATAATTAAATAAAGAATTAACTAGTAATATGTAATATAGAAGATGAATATCTCTAAAGGACAGCCATTTCATGAAGGTACTTTCCTAGGTATATAAGCGGACCTCATTGTAACCACATACATGAACTCTAATTCCAATATATATTACAATATATTAGTTGTGTGTGGTGTGTGTGTGTGTATATGTATTACTTGTATCACCAATGGATATCTTCATATTCCAAGTGTTCTAGAGTATTTAATGTGTATACGTGTGAACTTTGTTCTTTACATTGGTGTCAGAGTTATTCGATCCTATGGTTGTTCAACCGCTACACAAATTCAGTATGATCTGACCTTTGGCCATTAATCTTCGTCAAATTTGTTGTTGTTGCAATTGAGAATTTTAGCCACAAGAAACTTTTAGAAGTTCTCCATTTTTCCATCGGCCTCTTGATCATTAAACAATATATATATATATATGAGATAAAATAAATATATAATAATAATAATAACAAGAAAAGCAAAGCAATTGTATGCTAACCACATTTGAAGTTAAATTCATTGTTTACATACCGCAATCATCAAGGAAATATCACTCATGCAAAGACATCACTATGAGATTGCAAACCTTGCAGCTCGAAACCATGCAGGAGAAAGGAAGAAATCGAACCTATCCCATCAATGCCACCGCCAAACTGTGGAAAAATCGGGTGAAAGAATTGGGCTCAATTGTTGTGTGCAACTCGAACCCATGCAAAAAAAAGTTCTAAACTTTCTAGTCGCTACCACCGCCAAGAAGTGAAGAATCAAATGAAAAAATTGGTTTAATTGTTGTGTGGATGGAGCATATGACTTATAAAAGTTGATGTTCAGGGTATGTTGATAGATTAAGCCAAGAAATCTCAAAAGTCATGACCATAAACCTTGTTTGTTCACAATTAATGTTTTTTTAACTTTTGCATTATCAACATTGACACGTACACCGTTGAATTAGCCTAAAAAATCTCAAAGGTTACGATTAGCCTAAGAAATCTCAAAGGTTGTGATTGAAATTTTACTAGTTTACCATTAATAGTTTAAAAATTTAAGCAAAGAAAAGGGGAATTAAAAGGTTGACATAAAAGCATAAAAGGTGATTTTAAGAAAAAAATAGTTAAAAATTAAAATATTAAGAAAAGAATAAGGCATATAATTAAAATTAAAAGCAAAACAAAATAATTCCAGTGAGAGGTCATTCATAGTTTTAATTCAAAAGATGAAAAAAAAATGGGTTTATTCAGTTATCCAAACTTTTAATAGTTCATATAAGTGAAGGAGTATTAATATTAAAAGAAATTCAATTATAAAAATATCATTATTAAAGTTATAAAGATATAAAAAAGTGAATTTGAAGAATGTTTCCATTAACCGTAACAATTCATGTTAAAAAAAAATGAATAATTCAAAAATAAAGGCAGATTTTCTCATAAGGGTCTTTTAAATGTAGATTTCATACTATTTACATCAAAGGGAGTATTCAAAGAAAAATGATTAATGTCATTATCAACATGAGTGACAAAGAAAATTACATTAACATTAATTTGTTGGCAAATCAGCTATCAATTTCAGAGCTAAATATTGGTGAAAGAGAAAATGTTTTTAGCGAGAAAGAGTATGCAATTAATGATTTACAAGTGACAATTAATAATTATGACTATATATCTCATTTCAATGTCTTATATATGTATAACAAAGAGATTGACGTAATTTTGGTCTATTTTGGTTTAAAGAACTGGACAAGTTCATGCTAAACATCGAGTTTGTTTGTTTTTTTTTTTTTTTTTTAAGAAGAAGATGATCACATTCCAAGACATGAAAATGAAGTTAGAATTGATAATTCCTTCATTAGAACACTTTAAGGATATTTCAAAATTGATGCTTCAAGAGAATCATGAAACAATATCAAAGAAGCAAAAGGAGCTTGAAGAAGTCATACTAAATAAAAACGAAGAAAATTCTCATTTGAAGGATTATAATAAGAAACTTCTTCCGTAAGTCAAAAAATGTAAAACTATGAAGCACAAATTAGAAAAAGAAAATAAAATTTTTGAGAAGAAAGTTATTGAGATTTTATCAGAGAAAGAAGAAGAATAATTTCACTAAAAAAATCTTAATCAAAAGTTACTAGAACAAAAGATTTAAAAAATGCAAAGATTGAGCATTAAAATGAAGTTGAATTAGAAGCTAAAGAAATTTCATGTTTGAAATATCATAATCAAAATTTTCTTACTCAAATTAAGAAACTTAAAGATGATTAGAAATCATTGAAGAACAAATATGAATAACTTATCACAAAAGAAGCATCAAAACCTTCACACATAATAATCCAAGTTGAAGAAAAAATAATGAATATCGATCCAGTCAATATCACAAATCAAGAAAATGACAAACCAGTTGAAGTAGAAACATATTCAGATGTTGCATTCATTGAAAATTTCAGGGGATAATATTCACAGGTGAACTAATTTTCCGTGACTTTTCCAAAAAAGGATTTACCAATTTCCATGTTTTATTAAAATGATTCGCCCAAGTTTTACAATATAGAATTATTTTACCTTAAAGATCGCCAACATTATATAGAGAGTATATATAAAATCATTATAAATTTGAATAATTTTACAGATACATCAAAAAACATTTTATAGGGACTAATGAGATTCACGAATGTTTTTAAACTTCAAGGTAATTTTCTATCCTTAAAATATTCCCTAGTTGTAGTTCAAACGATGAGAATTTCCAATGAAGATCCAATGTTTAACCAAGCGACTTTAGTACATAAAGTAAATTAGATACTTCAAGTAAATAAAAAATTCACCACAAACAGGATAAGGGGAAATCAAATCACAAGAACTCTCTATCAACACCTAAATCATAAAAGCATGCATCTGAACTAGTTTGCAAATCCATATCACTTAGACCATAAACAAGTGACTTATGTTGCAAATAATATCGGCATCACCATAATCTAGTCATGATAACAATTCATTTCAAGTTCCCAGTAATCACAAGATTTCGCCGAAGGTTGATTTAGGATGGTCCAATCCATTCTCATTTTGACAATTTTATTTATCACTCAAAGGATCCTATCATTTTGTATCATCAAAGATAAAAACTTGAATATTTTCGAATGTTGCGAATAGATTACAAGATAGAAACAAGATCACACACCTTGTCATCAATAAGCTTTGAGGAAAAAACTTCTTAAAGAGGAAGGCAATGTTACGAATATAATATGTAAAAATAAAAAATAATAATAATCACAAGAATAATTATTTAAATAATGATTAATTAATTAATGGTTAATATAGAAGAGGTATGTCTCTAAGGACATGACCATTAATGAAGGGGAACCTACCTAGGTATATAAGGAAGCCCTCATTTGTAATCATATCATATTCTCATTCATATATTTATATATATTACTTGTATCCTCAATGGATATCTTCATATTCCAAGCGTTCCGAAGTATTTAACTTCTATACATACTAACTTTGTTCATTACAATGTATCTACTACTAGATGCTTCATTCGCTTATGGGAAATCCAACCTCACACAAGTGTTTCCACCAAGTGGGTCCCACCCAAGATATTGGTCCTATACTGATCCAGGTGGATATTGGTGGCCACCTGCCAAGTCCACATGGACCCCCACCATTCTCTTTCTCAGCATTTTCAGTTTCCTTAATTGTAGCACAACTTACTATTTTTAGCAGTTTTTCGGGTCCTGAACTTCCGGAGCCGTTTTGAGGCCCTAAACGACGTTTTTTGGGATCCCAGGGGCAACACGGGGGACCAGTGTTGCCGTTCCAACAATGATAGTGCTCGAATAGATCTTTCTAATGAGCTATTGTACGCGTCAAACGGAGATCATATGCTAAAGTTACGACCCCGGGAAGTTGATGTACCAACTTACCCCCAAACGGGGCCCACAGTTTGGCGTTTCATCTCCTAGGGTTAGGTTTTGGAATGTTAAGGGTTTTTCATTGTTTCTCAACAATAAATAGGCCTTCGAGCCTCATTGTAAGTCAGTTCAGAGGCATGTAGCCCACACATCTCTTCTCAGAGATAGCTACCATCGCCCTAGCTAGTTTATTTCCATTTCGGATTGTAAGCATATTTCAGTATTTTCCATTAATGAAATGAAGTATTATTTCCGCTGCATATTTGTGTATATGGTTATCTCTGTAATTTGTTGCGTTCCTGTTTAAATCCGGATCAGTGGTATCAGAGCGGTCTATTTTTTTCTCTGTTTTTCTTTGCATGTCCCCAACAAGTTCGGGATATAAGGAGTTAGGGCTTGAACTGGTTGAACCTTTGCAAGACCAGCCTCGCAAATCCCGACGGCCTCCCATGGCGGACGAGAAGAAAGACGAGGGGGCAGGAGATCCTATCAAAATCTTGCTCGAAGAAGCCCTTGAGCGACAACGGATCATAATTATGGACAACTTTGCCCAGATCCTTCAGTGGTTGTCCAGAAGCGAGGCATCAGCTTCTAGTAGCTACTCTGGAAACGCCACGCCCTTTAAGGTACAAGTTAATTTTGAAATCCCCATATTCGAGGGTCAGATAGACGCAAATGTTGTAGATAAGTGGTTAAATCTGCTAGAGGGTTATTTTTCTGTTCATGAATTTTCGAGTCGGGAAAAGATTGTTTTTGCTCTTCTCAAAGTAGCCCCCGACGTCAAGGACTGGTGGGAAACCTACTGCGAGCAGAAGGATGAAAGTACTGGCTCACTATTTTCAGCCGCACCCAACTGGGACTCGTTCCGGAATGCCATCAAGGAGCAGTACTACCCTGTCGGGAGCTATGAGGATGAATACATAAAGTGGACCACGCTGCGGCAGGGAAGGGACCAAGACGTGCCGGAGTTCACAAATCTTTTCCATACCCTTCGCACAAAGTTGGGTATCAAGGATTCGGAGCAACATTTGATACTCAAATACCGGGGCTGCCTGCACAAGTACATCCAGGAAGAGATATAATTCCTAAACATCCCCTCGCTCGGCGCAGCATACAAGTACGCGTCAAGGTCGAACAGAAGTTGAAACAAAAGAAGCGAGATTTTGGATCTGCGAATCCAAAACAGGGGAAAGGTGCCCCTAAACCACAAAACAAAGGACAAATCCAAGGCGGGACAGCCCAAGACAACCAGCCGAAGCTGCAAGCAAAGAACAGTGCCGCGAAGCCAAGAAAGGACACTGGAAAATGGTGCGAGTTCCATAAGAGCTCCACTCACAACACAAGTGAGTGTCGGGCCAAGCAGTCACTGGTGGCTGAGCTAAAGGTTCCAGAATCAGATGCATGTTCCGACTCTGAGTCAGAACCTGATAAGGGGTATGAAAAAGGGAAGCAGATCATTGATGCGGACCCCAGCGCCACTATTGCCACCGCAAAGATCCAGAAAA
>APFE030898448.1:64255-87162 GCA_000404065.3 Pinus taeda
AAAATAAATATATAATAATAATAATAACAAGAAAAGCAAAGCAATTGTATGCTAACCACATTTGAAGTTAAATTCATTGTTTACATACCGCAATCATCAAGGAAATATCACTCATGCAAAGACATCACTATGAGATTGCAAACCTTGCAGCTCGAAACCATGCAGGAGAAAGGAAGAAATCGAACCTATCCCATCAATGCCACCGCCAAACTGTGGAAAAATCGGGTGAAAGAATTGGGCTCAATTGTTGTGTGCAACTCGAACCCATGCAAAAAAAAGTTCTAAACTTTCTAGTCGCTACCACCGCCAAGAAGTGAAGAATCAAATGAAAAAATTGGTTTAATTGTTGTGTGGATGGAGCATATGACTTATAAAAGTTGATGTTCAGGGTATGTTGATAGATTAAGCCAAGAAATCTCAAAAGTCATGACCATAAACCTTGTTTGTTCACAATTAATGTTTTTTTAACTTTTGCATTATCAACATTGACACGTACACCGTTGAATTAGCCTAAAAAATCTCAAAGGTTACGATTAGCCTAAGAAATCTCAAAGGTTGTGATTGAAATTTTACTAGTTTACCATTAATAGTTTAAAAATTTAAGCAAAGAAAAGGGGAATTAAAAGGTTGACATAAAAGCATAAAAGGTGATTTTAAGAAAAAAATAGTTAAAAATTAAAATATTAAGAAAAGAATAAGGCATATAATTAAAATTAAAAGCAAAACAAAATAATTCCAGTGAGAGGTCATTCATAGTTTTAATTCAAAAGATGAAAAAAAAATGGGTTTATTCAGTTATCCAAACTTTTAATAGTTCATATAAGTGAAGGAGTATTAATATTAAAAGAAATTCAATTATAAAAATATCATTATTAAAGTTATAAAGATATAAAAAAGTGAATTTGAAGAATGTTTCCATTAACCGTAACAATTCATGTTAAAAAAAAATGAATAATTCAAAAATAAAGGCAGATTTTCTCATAAGGGTCTTTTAAATGTAGATTTCATACTATTTACATCAAAGGGAGTATTCAAAGAAAAATGATTAATGTCATTATCAACATGAGTGACAAAGAAAATTACATTAACATTAATTTGTTGGCAAATCAGCTATCAATTTCAGAGCTAAATATTGGTGAAAGAGAAAATGTTTTTAGCGAGAAAGAGTATGCAATTAATGATTTACAAGTGACAATTAATAATTATGACTATATATCTCATTTCAATGTCTTATATATGTATAACAAAGAGATTGACGTAATTTTGGTCTATTTTGGTTTAAAGAACTGGACAAGTTCATGCTAAACATCGAGTTTGTTTGTTTTTTTTTTTTTTTTTTAAGAAGAAGATGATCACATTCCAAGACATGAAAATGAAGTTAGAATTGATAATTCCTTCATTAGAACACTTTAAGGATATTTCAAAATTGATGCTTCAAGAGAATCATGAAACAATATCAAAGAAGCAAAAGGAGCTTGAAGAAGTCATACTAAATAAAAACGAAGAAAATTCTCATTTGAAGGATTATAATAAGAAACTTCTTCCGTAAGTCAAAAAATGTAAAACTATGAAGCACAAATTAGAAAAAGAAAATAAAATTTTTGAGAAGAAAGTTATTGAGATTTTATCAGAGAAAGAAGAAGAATAATTTCACTAAAAAAATCTTAATCAAAAGTTACTAGAACAAAAGATTTAAAAAATGCAAAGATTGAGCATTAAAATGAAGTTGAATTAGAAGCTAAAGAAATTTCATGTTTGAAATATCATAATCAAAATTTTCTTACTCAAATTAAGAAACTTAAAGATGATTAGAAATCATTGAAGAACAAATATGAATAACTTATCACAAAAGAAGCATCAAAACCTTCACACATAATAATCCAAGTTGAAGAAAAAATAATGAATATCGATCCAGTCAATATCACAAATCAAGAAAATGACAAACCAGTTGAAGTAGAAACATATTCAGATGTTGCATTCATTGAAAATTTCAGGGGATAATATTCACAGGTGAACTAATTTTCCGTGACTTTTCCAAAAAAGGATTTACCAATTTCCATGTTTTATTAAAATGATTCGCCCAAGTTTTACAATATAGAATTATTTTACCTTAAAGATCGCCAACATTATATAGAGAGTATATATAAAATCATTATAAATTTGAATAATTTTACAGATACATCAAAAAACATTTTATAGGGACTAATGAGATTCACGAATGTTTTTAAACTTCAAGGTAATTTTCTATCCTTAAAATATTCCCTAGTTGTAGTTCAAACGATGAGAATTTCCAATGAAGATCCAATGTTTAACCAAGCGACTTTAGTACATAAAGTAAATTAGATACTTCAAGTAAATAAAAAATTCACCACAAACAGGATAAGGGGAAATCAAATCACAAGAACTCTCTATCAACACCTAAATCATAAAAGCATGCATCTGAACTAGTTTGCAAATCCATATCACTTAGACCATAAACAAGTGACTTATGTTGCAAATAATATCGGCATCACCATAATCTAGTCATGATAACAATTCATTTCAAGTTCCCAGTAATCACAAGATTTCGCCGAAGGTTGATTTAGGATGGTCCAATCCATTCTCATTTTGACAATTTTATTTATCACTCAAAGGATCCTATCATTTTGTATCATCAAAGATAAAAACTTGAATATTTTCGAATGTTGCGAATAGATTACAAGATAGAAACAAGATCACACACCTTGTCATCAATAAGCTTTGAGGAAAAAACTTCTTAAAGAGGAAGGCAATGTTACGAATATAATATGTAAAAATAAAAAATAATAATAATCACAAGAATAATTATTTAAATAATGATTAATTAATTAATGGTTAATATAGAAGAGGTATGTCTCTAAGGACATGACCATTAATGAAGGGGAACCTACCTAGGTATATAAGGAAGCCCTCATTTGTAATCATATCATATTCTCATTCATATATTTATATATATTACTTGTATCCTCAATGGATATCTTCATATTCCAAGCGTTCCGAAGTATTTAACTTCTATACATACTAACTTTGTTCATTACAATGTATCTACTACTAGATGCTTCATTCGCTTATGGGAAATCCAACCTCACACAAGTGTTTCCACCAAGTGGGTCCCACCCAAGATATTGGTCCTATACTTACTTACCATGGAAATCTAGACCATTTCACATTTGGTTCTTTTCAAATGTGCACAAGAGATGACTAGAAGAATGCCTAGATTACTAGATGCATTTGCTAATCTTATATATATTTATATATATATATATATATATGGAAAATGACATCAGGGAGTTGAAAAAGGTATCTATCCTAGATACAAAGCTCATTAAATGGCCATCTAGCCCGAGATACAAGTGCAAGTTTCTACCTAAACTTATAGAAAGGGAAATTTCAGGGGATTATACCAAAATTCACTTAAGAAATGGAATTTCCTGGAATGCAAATTTCTAGGAATGAAATCCTAGATATGAGCATGGACCTTCCAATACATTATATCATTACCATAACATAATTAATGGCTCTATTGTAGCTACCTTATATCAGATTCCGAGCAAAGGTAAGAAATTGATCCAACATACAGGTTTCACCAGAAAAACCATAGATTAGGCTTACTCTATGGTGCTCAAGGATTTACAACAATGTATAGGTATGCATAACCATAACATTCCCACATTTCATTTTAAATGAGAAACTATCAAATTTTAAATTTATTCAGCATACGGTTCATGGATTATTTCCTTATCCTATGAAGTAGTTTACAACCTTAATGTGGCAGTGACCCACCATATTCATAACATATCAGATAATTGAAATCATGTGCTACAACAACTTAACTAAGGGACTTCAAGTAATCATGCATATTCATGTAAATAACTCTATATTTCATGAAGATAATAAACATCACATATATCCACATGTTCAACATAACCATGAAGGCATATAAAGAAAATAATTCACCATGAACATATAGTAATCTCGAAAACCTTCCATAGGTAGCGTTGATCCATACACTTACATATCACATATCATACATTTTCATCATCTATAGAAAAATGAATACAAGTAACTGTACTTATCTATTTAACTTGAAATGGACGACAACTAAATGAGGGAACTAAACTCTCCACCCAACCATAGACCAACCAAACTGCAATTCTTCTTCTAGCTAGCCAACCTCGAGTAATATTTAGAGTTTGAGGAGTTATTTTCTCAAGGGAATTTCACACTGGTATTTACTCAAATAGACAAGAAAGGGGGTCCACTACCCAAGTGGTTTATCAATTGTTCTCTAGTAGTAAGCACCATAATTAAACTCTATACCTCTCTGAGATCAATCACAAGGATTCATCCAAAGCTCAGTTGATGTACTGCTTAGTTCTAAGAGATTGAATACACTATATAAGTGGTTTATCATATTACTTAGCAAGAAATAAGTGGTTTATAAGCTTTGTTAGCAATAATGTAGTGCTTTATCAACTTTTTAAAGAAAGCATCAAAGTGGCTTAGCTCACCTACCTAGTGGCTTATCAACCTTCCAACAAGAACCCAAGTGGTTTATCATCCCATTCAACAAGCATTGTGTTGCTTATCATCTTATTTAGCAAGCACGTAGTGGTTTAGCAACTTACATAGCACTAAGCGATTCAAATCTCTACTGAGACTTCACTAGCCAATCAAACATAGGAACATGACTCCGACCTCAAAAAATACATAAGTAACACCTTCCCCAATCATAATGCACTAGATTAAGAAATTTTCTTCTTCCTATGTTGTTGCTTGAATGCTTTCTCTCTTACATGCTTTCTCTCACATGTGTCTTCCTTCTCTTCCACACATCACATTTTTCCCTTCGCCTTTGTGTTTTGTGTGTATTCTCTTGCTTATCCATTTTTCTCATCCTTCACTTCTCCATATCGCCCCATGAGGAAGGGGACAGTATGGATGTTGTCCTCCACTCAGGCATCCCGTACCAAAACTTCAGTGCATTTTTTTGTAGGCCATTAAATTCATCAGGGTGATAGGAAAAATGGAAATAAATGAGGTGGTTGCGGCCTAGTTTTAACACATCACAAGCAACCTCTCCTCCTCATATATTTGAATTTGTATCCTCTCCTTCAACTCAGTTGTTAATTGCATTTTTACATAAATTACATAATCAAATTTACATAGTGACATTTACATGGGGTGTAGCAAAAATATTTGCTATATACACCACCCCCTTAAAGGAACACAATCCTCAATGTTCTATAAATAGAACACAAAATACAACATTGAGCTTTATATTTATACATCTTACATTTATTTACATAGTAAAAAAAAGAAGGTAAAATACCCTCATTTGATTAGCCATTTCTCGAGTGGCTTCATCTAGTCCAAAGTGCTTCCATTTCACCTTGACCTACTCTATTACTCGATTCCAGAGTGGGATAGTCCTCTAGTACAAAAGGCACTATGGTTTTGGTTGGAATTCTTCATCAAATTCCACATGTATCACAGAAATCAACAATATCATTAGTGGCATGTACATACTTCTTAAGTAAAGAAATATGAAAAACATCAGGTGATTTCACTATGGGTGGCAAGGTCAATCTGTAAGCGACTAGCCCCACTCTTTCCAAAATTTGAAATGGTCCACAAAATATTGGTTAAAACTTAGCAAAAGACCCTATTATGGGTGAACTCTTTTTTGGACTGATGTGGAGATATACATGCTCTCCCACTTGGAATTCCTTGTGTGTCCTTTGTTTATCTACATAACTATTTCCTATCTTAGGTTTCCTTTAATTTCTTTAGGGTACTAATTACCTCGTGTTCTACTTCCTTCAACATATCAGGCCCAACAACCACCATGTTCACTAGATCATCCCAATTTATGGGAGTGCCACATTTTTTGCCATATAAAGGCTTGAATGGAATCAGATTCAGTGACTCTTGATACCCATTGTTGTAGGAAAATTCAACTAAGGGTAGGAAACCTTCCCATGTCTTTTCTCAATGCATGACATACATCCTAAACATGTATTATAGAACTCTATTTACTCCCTTAGTTTTCATGTCCATTTGAGGATGATACATTGTGATAAATGGTAGCTATCTTCCAAAACCAATAAACAATGCTTTCCAAAATATTGAAGTGAACTTGACATCCTGATCTAAAATGGTCTTCTTGGGTATGCCATGTAATCTAAATATCTCTTTCATGAAAATTTGAGCTATGTCAATCTCCTTGTGGGCAGACTTGACAACTATAAAGTGAGATGCCTTACTTAATTTGTCCACTACCACCATTATAACTTCATGCTAGCTGGATACCTTTGACAATCCTATGATTAAGTCCATGAATATGACTTCCCACTTCGATTTAGGAATGGATATTGGCTACAATATTCACGTTGGGTGTCTAGATTCCACTTTAACTTGTTGATATTCAAGGCACTTGATAATGTAATCAACAACATCTTTTTTCATGCTTGGCCAATAATACATTTTCTTCATAGACATTATCATTTTATTATAACCAAGATGACTAGAATAAGGTATTTTGTGAAACTCAACCATGATGGTATTCTTTAAATCAGTCATGCAATGCACATACCATCTATCCTTACACTTCAACATACCATCATCATTAAGGGATTATCTTACTCAATAATCCTTTTGGCTCCTACCACAAGTGTTCCTTCAAATGATAGTAATCCTCATCCTAAAGTAATTCCTCTTTGATCCTTTCTTTGGCATCAACTTAACAAGTGCTTATGGCTACCAAATGTTCCACTTGCAAGCTTCTACTACATGCATTTGATACTTTGTTCTCTTTTCTGTTAATGTGCTTAATTTCAAATTCAAACTCACTAATCAAGGCTATCCATATATATTTTATTTCTTTTAAATTGGGTTGGTCAAATAGGTATCTAATCCCTCCATAGTCTAACATTAAAACAAAATTTCTTCCAAGCAATTAATTTCTCCAAATTTTCAATGCGTGTAATATTGATACAAGCTCCAAGTCACGAGTGACATAATTCCTCTAATGATCATTTAATTTTATTGATTCATAACAAATCACATGTCTATTACAGATCCATTTGGGCACATCAACCCTAAATTATAGATCGATACTATTAGAGCCCATCAACCCCTAGTACAATTGTTACATGTCCTAAAGAAGTTAGTCATCAGAATGCCTCACTTCCCAAGAAGTTCCATCACTGAAAACACCCAAAAACTACCTCTAAGAAGATCAATGCAGCTAGGCCTTCATTAGGGTGCGCTGCAATGAAAACCATACACTGGCAGGGTGCTACGCAGCACCCTTGGTCCCTCTTTGGCCTGCATTGAACAAATTTGAGCAAATTCCCATGAGGGTTTGAAGATTCCTTATCCATTGCAAGCCTTTAGAAGTTTCTCAATGCCACCTGCTCCTTTGAGTTTGCATTTGGATGAGGAAGGGAATTAGGAAACATCAATCCCCTATCCCTTCATCCATGGAACTGATTTCTAAATTTAGAAAGGCATTCATCATCACCATTGATGGCATAACCTCCTTCACTCACCTATAAATAGATCACTCATCTAAGAGATCAAGGGCTGAAAAATATTGAGTTGTAAGGAGATGCTGGTGATATGAGATTAGAATTGAGTGCAAGTATTGTAATAGAGTTGGAGTGTCTTGCTTGTCATGAGGTGATGAAGGATTGAATTAGAAAGGTGTCACTGGATCGAGCACATATGGGTCATAATCTTTCCTCTTATCAATAAAGTTTTCAAGACTTTTTCCTTATGCTTTTGTTATATGTTAATGCTTTCATATGTATATCATGTTTTCGATTCCATGTTATTTATAAGAAATAGATCATTATCATTTGCCTTGATGGGTGTTTGTTTCTGTGATTGTGCAGGTACTTTCCAAGTGGCTTAAATACGGAAAGGAGCAGCAAGATCGGTCAAGGGAGACAAGGAGCTAGCAAAAACTACAAGTAGGTTTCTCTTCTCTCTTGTTTTATCTGTTGATTATAGAAAAGGTTAAGATTACTTTGTCTATTGTTTCTAGACTTGCTATTAGATCTAGAGGGTTAGGAATTTGTCCAAGCAAACTAAATGTCCCCAAAACAAATTGGTGACTCCACTGGGCATCTCACTCTACTAGGGATCGTTTATCCTTCTTAGTAGCTTATTAGCCTCTTAAGACATTTCTACATACTGTACGTGTGGTCATTCATTGATTTCAGTCCTCTTTCATTGAAAATTGAGTCGAAACTGTGACAAAATTGCCTTCAGAATTTCTTACTGTCATTAGCACAGTCTAATGAAGGACGCAGTGCGCCCTGCGTCTTCCCGCATAGTTTCAGTGTGATTCATCGCACTGTCTCTAACTGCTATCTGCACTGATCCCTTTAGGGGAAGTTTCCCATCTAGGAACTGACATTTTTTGCCAATTTTCTGTGGTTTGAATAAGTTGCTGAATATTAATGATGTTTTGTCTCTGAAAATATTTTTCCATCTCCTTAATTTGGCTATATTTAGACTGGATTGTTGGATGTTTTTTATGTATTTGTTTTATCATTTGCAATCCACTGTCGAAAGGTAGTTTTGGTCGATTGTTTTGTCAATAGAAAAGTGTCGTAAAATTGTCATTTTCTTTGAAAAAGGAAGTGTCATAAAGTCTTCCTTCATAAATAATCGATTGATTTATTTGTGCATTTGATTTGTATTTTCATTTAAAGTGTCGAAAATCTTCATTTCTTTAAAATCGAAAGTGTCATACAGTATTCCTTTCCCTTTTAAAAGAAATTGTCACAAATCGTCATTTTTTATGAAAAGAGTTATGAATCATTTGTGAGTTAGTTTTTCTTATTGATTCACATTAAGAGAAACTGAAAAGAAATACATGCATCTTGCATTGAAAAGATTTTGTGTGTGCTAGATGGAATAGTGTAGGGAATTGCATTAGTTTGTGCTCTTTGTTGCTTGTTCAAAAAGTACTTGTATGCTCTATCCCTAAGTAGTTAGGATTTTCATTGTTAAAACTGAATGGAAAGAGTGCTTATCATTCTAGTTGCATTTGTAGGAATTTCAGAATACATCACGTGGTGAACTTGAAAGTCAAATTCCTAAGCAAGATCAACTTAAAATTTACATCAATTAATCTAATAATGCATTGGAACTTTATGAAAAACATCTAGAGGTCTAGGCTAGACATGTGTTCCTGCGTCTTTAAACCTAGTGGCTTTCGTTTTCACTGAGGTTGGGTGATTCCTCCTCTCTGATTCGATAAGTGCTAGTATGGACTTGTGCTCCATGTACCATCGAGTATATGGTGGGAGACCCCAATAGGTTGAAATCCTTTATCCCTAGGAAGCTGATTCTGCCGCCTTACCGATCGCAACGCACCGAACATAGCATTTGGGAAGATTGACTATCGTACACAAAGTCCTTGGTCATTTATCATTATCATTTATCACCAAGGTGTATATTGCAGTTTTGCGATTTGTCTGGTAAAACCTCTTGTCTAGAATCTCCAGAGCAGTCAATTTCGTTCATTTTCGACTCTTAAAAATAAAAGGATCATTTGAGCACTTGTCCTTTCAGGCTCATTAAAAATCGAAGGCGACTAGAGTCATCTTTTGCTTTTTTTCGACTCTTTAAAAATGAAAAAGTGAAGTTGTGTTCCAGTGTCGTAAAAATTAATTGACCACAAATAACATCCTCATTCCTTAGTTGATTTTAAGTTGATAAAATTAATCAACAATCATGGAGGAACATGAACCCAAACCCCATCGTTCGCGGAGAACAACGAGCCAACCGCCTTTGCCTCCCGAAGCAACACCAATTCGGACAAAGCGGTATCGTTTAACTGAGTCTAGTACATCAAGAACTCCTAGCTCTTCATATAGGTTACCTGAAACATTTTTTTTAGTAGCTACAGAGACTCCAGTTACTCTAATTATTTCTGGGACATCTGTTCCTAAAGAAGAAGTTTCACAGTTACCTGAGGACAATAGCATTGATCCTAGTGTAACAGTAACCGAGGTTGTCCAACAACAAGTTGATACTCAACTTGAAATTGTTGAACAAAAAAGTGCTTCTGAACTTGAAACTGCTCAACCAGGAGTTTGTCCAGGATCTATCCCAGTTCAAATAGAAGTTACATCTGAACTTGAAGTTGTTCAGGAACCTCCCTTTGTAACTGTTGTTCATTTACCTGAACATCTGGACTTCAAATTTCGAAATTCAAAAGTTGTTACTCCTCAAACATCAGTTACTGTTGAAACTACACTTTCATCAACACCAAAAATATTTTACAGACCTGACAATCAAGTACTTCCACTAGATTTGATTGCCATAGAGGAGGAATTAGTATAAGATTCTACACCTAGAACCCCGTTTCACTTTGGAACTGGGCTTAATATTTATCCTACTACTCGTGATTACTTTGCTTCATTTGATCCTATTTCCTTTCAAGTACCTGTCGAATCTTTAGGAAAACTTTTGGGCCAGTTAACTATGGCTGAACAATCTCCAAGACTGTATCATTTGATGCAGCTGCAGCAGAATCTTCTGTTGTAACTCCTTCGATGTTTTCTACCACGCCTAAGTCGCATTTGTATGGTGAATTGTCTGTCCCGATTGGTTACCAATCATTGTCTAGAACCCACTCAGGGGTTGCTTTTGCACCATGGTCATCACCCATGTCCTCAACCGGAATTCTACCTGGTTCTTCTCTAATGGGAACTTAACAGTTTGATCCTGCACATCAGTATCACACTGGGAAATCTGGTCAACAAAGACCTATATATCCATTAGATACTGGATTGCCACCATATGGAGAGCAATATGCTTATTCACCATATTCTCCTTATTCCAGAGGACAACCATATGGTAATTTCCCACAATATTCAAGTCAACCTAGAATTAGTGTTTTTCAATGGAAACCAGTAATGCCAACTCAACCAAGGCTTGTGTATCCAACACAACCAATGCAAACCGTGTCAAATATTCCTACTACACCTGTTGTTACTACTGTGCCACAGTCACAAGCTCAAATTGTTGTATCTCAATCGGTACAAACTGATCCTTCTTCCTTGCAACCACAAGTTTCAAGTCAAGAGGTTCAAGTTTCTCAAGTTGTTATACAATAGGCACTTGTTTCTGGAGCTTAGCAACAACCTCAGGTTAGTATACCTTTATTTGGATTGACCCAGGCTTACACTGGTATAGTTGATTCACAACTTGGTCAACCTTTCATTGCTGGGAAACAATAGTTGTCTCAACAACCATGGTTGCCACAATTCCAACAACTCCAATTACAACAGTTCCAACCTCAGTTTGGGCTTGGTTCACAAGCTCAACCTGGTTTTGGTCAATATCAAGCTTACCAAGGTCTTGGGCAACAAGGATTTGTAGGTTATGGACAACCACAATTTCAATCTGGTTATCAATAACCACCTTATACTGGTTTTGTTCAACAACCATACCAAGGTTACCAAATGCAGATTCCCTGCGATGGTCTGCAAAGACCTATTGCACAGGCAATTCCATCATATCCTGGGTATGCTCAACATGACTTGAATCGACAGTTGCCATTCGTAGCAAATTCAGAATTACCAGATTTAAACCGGCTCACCAACGATCCAATCACATATGTAACTTGGTGGCCAGTAATTCCACACAAGTTACCATATGATATTCCAAAGTTTAACGGAAATCCTGGTGAAGACCCATCGAATCATGTTATGAACTTTCACTTATGGTGTTCATCCAACACTTTGAATTATGATTCGATCAAAATTCGTCTTTTCCAAAGAACACTTACTGGTCCAGCTGCTAAATGGTACATTGAATTACTAAGAGCTTCTTTTGGTAACTTCACTACTTTAGCCACTACCTTTTTGACCCACTTCTAGTTACCTATCAGATACGAGACTGGAACGGAACTCTTGACCAACTTTAAATAGGCTACCTCTACCCATATATCATATCATATCATATTCATGAGTGGCAGCGTCATCATCGAATGGTTAAGACATACATTCCCGATCAACTTTTAGTTGAGTGGTTAATAAAGTCCTTGTTGCCATCAATCACCGAGGATGTGGAAAAAGGTGGAGTTGTCACAGAAGAGCAAGTTATCGCTCGTGCCCAATACTTGGATTTGATTTACACACAATCCAACACGCTCTATTATAAAATTGCCAATGCACCTAGACCAGCTTACACTATTCCACCACCCCCACAATCAAGTAAGGACTCTCATGCCGACGACAGTGTGATCGGTTCTTTAAGCACACAGGCGGCAGGAAGACCATCTGGTCAAACTCTTGCTATTTCCAATCAAGTTGCAAATGCATCTGAAAAACACTCATGCCTCAGAGATTAGTGTCGTGTCATCTGACAAAGGTAAAAATCCAAAGCAACCAAGAGGTAAGAAAAAGGAGAAGAATGAAAAAAAGAAACAAGAAAATTCCACTCCAGATAAATCGTCTGATTCCCCTACCGCGGCCAGGAAACCTCACTATCCATGTTTGATATGTAATGATGAGAATTATATAAGAGATTGTCCACATTTCTCTGAGGTCTCTAAACTTTTAAAGACTTCAAACACATCAGTAGTGTTGACAGATCCGTTTCCAACCCCGGAGACACATTTGGTTGCAATTGACCATGTTTCCACATCCCAAGTACTCATGTTATCCATAAAAAATCCACAAAACGATGTTTTGGTGTCAACAAGAAACAAAGATTATGGAAATCCGTTGTCATCAAACAACCAGGCCAATGATCAACCTAGTACTTTGACCTCGACTTCATCAGAATTTGTTCCACCAGTTGTACCTGAATTGACGATAAAGCCACCAAAGGGATTTCTGCACAAATCAACATTCAATCCTCGTGCTTGAGTATCTCAAAACTATAATATAGTGGAAGATCTAGCTCAATCACCTTTCGTTATGTCGACACTCGAGGTGTTGCAAAACTGTCCCTCCTAGAAAGAAGCTTTATTGTCAGCAATAGGTGGAATAGATCCCACAGATTCAAATCTTGTGGTTTTCAACAATGTGGGATATTCACCATAGTTACCAGTGAAATTAGCTTTCCTAATACAAGTAAAAGATCCGTTTCCAACCCCGAAGACACATTTGGTTGCAATTGACCATGCTTCCACATCCCAAGTACTCATGTTATCCATCACAAATCGACAAAACGATGTTTTGGTGTCAACAAGAAACAAAGGTTATGGAAATTTGTCATCGTCAAACAACCAGGCCACTGATCAACCTAGTACATTGACCTCAACTTCATCAGAAGTTGTTCCACCAATTGTACCTGAATTGACAATAAAGCCACCAAAGGGATTTGTACACAAATCAAAATTCAATCCTCGTGCTCGAGCAGCTCAAAACTATAATATAGTGGAAGATCTAGCTCAATCACCTTCCGTTATGTCGACACTCGAGGTGTTGCAAAACTGTCCCTCCTAGAAACAAGCTTTATTGTCAGCAATAGGTGGAATAGATCCTACGGATTCAAATCTTGTGGTTTTCAACAATGCGGGATATTCACCATAGTTACTGGTGCAATTAGCTTTCCTAATACAAGTAAAAGCTCTCAATAAGAATGTTTACCGAACTATTATTGATGAGGGGGCATCTACTTGCATTATGTCTATGAGCTGCTGGAAAACACTTGGTTCACCTCCATTGTCACGATCACCAACTACATTAAAAGCCTTTGATGGAAGAACGTATACTCCATATGGGATTTTGAGTAACCTGCAAATCAAACTAGGGGGCAAGACAGTAACTGTTGATGTTGTGGTAGTTGACGAACTCCTCAATTACAACATTTTACTAGGAAGGCCTTGGGTATATGCTATGGCTGCTGTTGTTTCCATGTACTTTCGTATAATCATATTTCCTTTCAAGGGTGGAATCACAGTCATTGATCAACTAACCTTCTTTGCCAATAGTTCACAGGCTACGGGAAGCATTCTGTTGATACACGGAAACCCACTATCACTTCAAACTGTTGGATTAGGTCTCCTTAAAGATCCTTCCTTGATGGGCACTTTTACCCTCCCGTCACCATCTAGTTTGGCAGAAGTAGCAAAAGTGGAGACTTGCAACATGATTTCTTCTACATCATCTGATTTTACAAAGATTTCCAACTACTTTGAAACTGGTGGTCATAGCAAGGTGTTGCTGTAAGCCCATTGAATCATCATAGCAATCAATTTTTTGCGCTTGTGCGACAAACCCTAATCTGCACTCAATAATTGTATGGGTAGATAGATCATTAGAATATGGTACCTTTTCGGATCCTTTTTTGCATATACATTCTATGGATGAAGGAATCGTCCAATCAATGATGATAGGAGAGGCGACGTGGGAGGATTATCATCATCATCCCACCTTCGAGATAAAAATGAAGATTATTCAAATGAACTAAATCACCCATCGAACGTTGATTTTTTGTCAAATTCTGTAAATAATATAGATTCTAAGCATAATTTGTCCAACATAGAAGAAACAATTTCTATAAACATTTCAACCAAGCCTAACATTGTAGAAAACATTCATGGCGGAAAATCTTGTTCTCCATTGGAACTTGATAAGTATTATGATATTTTTTTGCGAATTTCGAGATATCTTTGCATGGTCTTATGAGAAAATGTCGAGCATTGACTCAAGTATTGTTGAACATGAGATTAAAATGTATCTTGATGTCAAACCAGAACGACAACGGCTTCAACCTATTCATCCTAAGAAAGTTGCTGCCATTAAAGCAAAGGTTGAAACCTTTTGCGTGCTGGCTTCATTTTCCTTGTACCTCTTATTGATTGGGTATCTAATATTTTTCCAGTGATGAAAAAACAAGGGACAATTTGAGTGTGCATCAATTATAGGGATGTAAATCAAGCATTTCCAAAAGACAATTATCCTACACATTTTATCGACCAGATTATTGATGAATGTGCTGGATGTGAAAACTTTTCATTCATGGATGGATTTTCTGGCTACAATCAAATCAATATCCGCCCATAGGACCAATCAAAAACTGCTTTTATATGTCCATCGGGCACATTCTCCTATCGAAAGCTACCTTTTGGTTTGAAGAATGCAGGGGTTACATTTTAGACGTCAATGAATTATGCTTTCGATGACATCAAGCACATTGTTCAACCTTATCTTGATGATTTTCCTGCTCATTAGCGGAAACGCATTGATCACACACAACATTTGAGAGCAATATTCTTACGATGTCGACAATACAAGATAAGACTCAATCCACATAAATGTGTGTTTTGTGTTGGCTCTAGTCGATTGCTTCGATTCGTAGTTTGGAAAGATGGAATTTGACTTGATCCCATTAAGGTTCAGGAAATCATTTACTTGCATCAACCTTCAAACTTGTTACAGATACAGAGACTTCAAAGGGAGGCAAACTTTCTGAGGAGTTTCATTCCAAACTATGTTGAATTAGCTAAATGTTATACACGTCTATTGAAGAAAGGGGTACTCTTCCATTGGGACCATGTTTCACAAGATTATTTTGATGCACTCAAAGATTCCCTGTTTAGAGCATCATTAATGTATGCCCCAAATGATAAAAAAGACTTTTACATGTATCTTGCTGCTGTAGATACAACCATTGGTATGGTTTTAGTTCAAGAAGAAAGTGGAACTGAACATCCTATTTATTAGTTGAGTCATAATCTCCACGATACAAAAAATAAGTTTTCATATGTCGAAAAGTTAGTCTTGGCAGCCATTCAAGATGTGCAAAGATTTCGTTATTACATCCTCCTTCGCAAAACTACCATTGTATTAGATTGCAACCCTATGACATACATTTTGTCACGTCAATTTCTGGGGGGCAAGTATTCTAAATGGATAGTTATCTTGCAGGAGTTTGATTTGGAATTAATTAAATCCAAATCAAAGAAATCTCTTGTCTTTGTTGAGTTACTTTGCGATCTTCCCTCATCCTCCAATGATTTAACATCAGAAGCATCAATATTGGATGAGTCTCTGTTTCTGATTGTGTTAATTGATCCATGGTATGGAGATATAATGGTCTGTCTCTAGACCCAAGATTTTCGGCCTAATAACTCTCGCTCTGAACAACGACGTACTCGACACCAATCCAAAGATTATCTGATCATTGGTGATACACTTTATCGTCGTGGTGTCGATACAATATTACATAGGTGCCTTACTTGTGAGGAGGCCGAAAAAGCTTTGAATGAGTGTCATTTATGTGCTTGTGGGGGGCATTTATCTGGTTACGTAACTGCACAAAAGATTCTACATGTTGACTAATTTTGGCCAACCATATTCGAAGATTGCATTCTTACTGTCAAAAGCTTCCACGCTTACCAAATATTTGACCGTAAAACCAGATTACCACCTGCACCACTGCATCTTGTCGTTGTTGTTGGCCCATTCACAAAATGGGGCATTGATTTTATGACATGTAACGCCACCTCAACCAGAGGGCATGGGTATATTATAGTCGTCGTTGACTATTTTACCAAATGGGCCGAGGCGATGCCAACATTGAACAATAGTGGCGAAACGGCTGCTCTATTTTTTTCAACCATGTGGTTGCCAGGTTTGGTGTACCACAAGCTATAGTTATAGATCATGGGTCGCATTTTTGCAATCACATGATGGTCGAATTAACTGCCAAATTAGCACTATCACATGATAATTCTACTCTATACTACCCACAAGCTAATGGACAAGTTAAGGCTATCAACAAAGTCCTCAAGCGCATGTTGTAAAGAATGATTGGAGTTCATAAAAGGAATTAGAATTTAATCCTATACTTGGCTTTGTGGGCATATTGAACCTCGATAAGAAATGCGACCAAATTTATGCCTTTTTAGTTGGTGTATGGTTTGGAAGCAGTCTTACCAATCCAATGTGAAATCTTGTCTCTCAAACTTGCGGTTGACCTACTACTTTACACTTCTGAAGAAGAAGTGTGTTTCTTGGAGTTAATCCATCTGGATGAAACCCGTCCTGATGCCATAGTGGCTAACAAGGCGCATAAAAAATGCATCAAGGCGCAATATGATAAAAATGTTAAGCCTCATGTATTCTCAGAAGGTGACCTGGTCTTGTTTTACGATCAGGATTCTGATAAACTTGGAGCAGGAAAATTTGAACCATTATGGATGAGCCATTATATTGTTAAATGAGTGTTGACAAAAGGTGCCTACGAGTTAGTGGACTATGATGGGATTCCATTGTGGCAACCCCGAAACGGGTTGTTCCTTAAACGTTACTATGCTTAGTTGAATGTAGTAAAACTCACTGTATATATGCTTTGATTGCATTTGTTTGTGTGTTTCTTTTAGATTTTTTATTTGGTTAGGTAATCCACTTCGTATTTTTTGCAGATGTCGAACTTTTCGGAACCATTTGTTGGTTATGTCGATGGAGCTAGTCGTAGTACACAAAATTCATCTTCTGCAGCATGGGCCATTTTCGCTCCAAGCAGCGAGTTAGTGAGTTTTAGAGGGATATGCATTGGACGATCGACAAACAATATCGCTGAGTATAGCACGTTGATTGAACTCCTCTCTGATGCCATTTCACTTGGCATATACTGAATCATCATTAGGCTAGACTCACAACTTGTTATACTACAACTTACTGGCGTCTATACTGTCCGAAACCCAACAATTCATCGCATGTTCCTCAGAGTTCGTATTTTGGAAAGGTATTTTGAGTTTATTCAATATCAACATATTTCCAGAAATCTAAACACATTAACTGACTCTCTAGAAAATTATGTGTTAAATAGACATTTACAACATATGTAAAGTAAAAATTTTCAATTCACATCATCATTTGAATAGGATTGCATCACTTAACCATAATAAAACTTTGAAAGTCAAATAGATAGCTGTAGATAGCTGTATATAAGCTTTTACAAATAGTTTGTGTCCAAGAAAAAAATTGGTCATCTGACCCAAAAAACTCAAAAATGTATGTAGAAAATATCCAAATAGACTAGTGCTGCTCAATATAATAGGTCACAACCTGTGCTATCATGTGTAGGAGTTTCATCCAACGACTCGACACACCAATGGTATGGTGCTGAATCGCATAGGTAACTCCTCGATCCGGACATCCGGATTACCCAGGCTTAAACCCTCTATGTGATCCTGTAGCTCAGCCAATGTCTCTGCTAAATCAAAGTCTTGGAGAACTGCTCTCCCAACAGCTCTCTGTACTGGTGCACTTGCCTCTCGTTGGCGTCCCACAGGTCAAACAGATCCAAAATCTACATACAGATAAAAATGTTTGTTTATTCTTGGCAATAATAAAAAAAAACACACAAAAAAGTAGAAAATTTAAAAAGAAAAACATTGTGGTCAAACAATTTACCAATAGCACTCCACTGCGCTCCAACCGGTAACACCAGATTTGGATCACCACGGAAATCCATTCCTGAATATGGATATCCTGCGAAGGTCATGTCCTGTCAGTTGAACCACTCAAAGAAAGAAGAGGAAAACAAGATCAATGACTGGCCAACATGCCTAGCCATAAGATCTACCCAACTCTGCATCCGTGGGTCTCTAGGTCCAGGTACTCCCAATGAGATGTGTTGTGGCTGCATGAGTGGGATTCTCTCCAAGGCAAAAGAAATCAAAATAGACCCATAACCAAAAATTTTTGTCTTTCCATTCCTTACCTTGGTCAGTTGTTCTTTCATGGATGGAAGAACTACCTCACACCAGTTGAACACTTTCAGCTCCAAGCACTCTAAAGCACACTGCATATATGACTTGTTTGCCAAGTGTAAAGTTGCACTGCCAGCTAGTTTGGCAAGGGTAAAAAGGATTGTTCTCAATGGTAAATCACTAAAATCTCTGATATTGATCTTTCTGTCTTTGCTAAGTTGGACTCCTTCCTGGCAGAACTGTCGAATATAATCTCTCACTGATTCACCTCCCCTGGTAAACCCTGATAATGAGATGGGGGAACCCCACCTAGATAGTCCTGTCAGAAAGTAAATATCATTGATGGTAAAGGGGATCACTTTACCCCTAATGTGAAAAAACTGATCGGTAGGATCCTAAGAACAAATAAGCTACTGTAAAAGCTCAATTTGTTGCCGCATACTAGATAATCGAAAACACTTCAGAAACCCACAGTTCCTTAAGGAATCAACTGTTCCCTGATCATTTAGGGCAATCATGTCTTGTTCTTCATGCTCGCGTTCTCTCCATATAATGACCATTTTGATCCAATGAATGTTCGAAATGCAACTATTAGACAAATAATGATCCATTTTTTGCAAAAAATAGTTGAAAATTTGGGAGAAAATAACTGTCAAAATTTGGTTTTTGCACCCATTGTACCCCTCCATTAGAGACAGTGCACTGCAATGCATACTACCTTCTAGGTGTATGCAATGCAGCACACCTTTCGATATTGAAAGGGTACGTTGTTCCAGAGTGTGCAAAATGAAACCCTAGGGGCCTCAAAAACCAAAATTTCTTGCTTAAAACTTAAAATATATGAAATAAAATTTAAGAGAACAGGGATAGCTCCTACCTGGTCTGGATGGCGCCAGAAATGGTCCACTGAATCCTCCGCAATCAGCTAGTGAACTTTGAGGTAAAAAACTGCTCCAGAGCACCAAAGTCAAAGGGTAAAAGTGAAATGGTGAAAATGAATAATAAAACTTGTTTTCATGTTTATTTCTTGTACATTAATCATGTAAACATTAGTTTTTTATTCATTTTATCCATGAACATGTATTTTTAATCCTCTTTGATGGAGTTTTGAGCAGGTTTAACAACTTAAAGCAGAATTTGACGTGCTCAAGTGTAGATTGAACATCTTTGACCACAAAGAAAACTTTTGTTCCTTTTCGAGCTTTGTTAAAAATGAAAAGAAACCCCCTTAGGGTCCTCTTTAAACTCTTTTCAGACTCTCTAAATATGAAAATATTGTTGAGCGCTTGACTATTCCAGCTCGTTAAAGGATTGGAAACGACATCTCTCTTGTATTGTTTTATGCTTTTTTGAACTTGAGAGATTATTTTACAAAAACGAATTTTTGGAGTTTCCTTTTCGTCCTGAACCTTGTATCGTCAATCGATTTTCATCTCCAAAATAATTTGCCTTGTTTCATGCCATATATGTTGGATACATCAAGGCCCTCCTGCCACAAGTTGCTTCTTGTCGACATCAACATCATCCAAGAAGTTGACTTAGAAACACCCCTTCAGTACCTTGAGGCTTGCATACATCAACGTCAGGTTTCTCACTTCTGGGGATAGGTTGACATCAATGGCCTTCAACTAAAATAGTTTGTATGGTGTTCGACATCAAATCATTTATTCACACCATGCAAAATGTATTGTAGTACCTTGAGGGTCATCTTCATTATCGGTGATTCCTCTCACGTCTGTTAACGACTTACATCATTGACTGGTAATCAGATGATGTCTTTCCATGTTCGACTCTAGAACATCTATTCACATGGTTAGACTTGTACTTGAGCAAAAGATTGAACGAGATTGAAGACCCCGGATCTAGTTTCATCCATCCGGGCTACGATATTTTCAGGAGTACTAAATCAAATGTACAATGGCCTTACATTCATGGTCAGCCATTCATAGGTCTATATTTGTAGACGACTATATTTGTACAAGTAATGAAAGTTTATAAGTTGAGCATGGGTATGCCTCCCTCAGCTAGTTCATGAGAAAAATCAAATCATCATGATATATGTATTGTAATTGATGTAGGTCACCTTCCGGTTTGAAACCTCCTCTCGTCATGATAAAGCATTTCACCCGACATATATATTTACGACTTCATGCTTTAGGGGGAAACTGTTACAGATCCATTTGGGCACATCAATCCCAAATTAAAGATCAATACTATTAGGGCCCATCAACCCCTACTACAGTTGTTACATGCCCTAAAGAAGTTAGTCATCAGAATGCCTCACTTCCAAAGAAGTTCCATCACTGAAAAAATCCAAAAACTACCTCTAAGAAGATCAGCGCAGGTAGGCCTTCATTAGGGTGTGTTGCAATGCAAACCATACACTGATAGGGTGCTATGCAACGCACTTGGTCCCTCTTTGGCCCATGTCGAGTGAATTTTTGCAAATTTCCATGAGGGCTTGAAGATTCCTTATCCATTGGAAGCCTCTAGAAGTTTCTCAATGCCACCTACTCCTTTGAGTTCGCATTTGGATGAGAAAGGGAATTAGGAAACATCGATCCCCTATCCCTTCTTCCATGGAACTGTTTTCTAAATTTAGAAAGGCATTCATCATCACCATTGATGGCATAACCTCCCTCACTCACCTATAAATAGATCAGTCATCTAAGAGATTAGGGGCTGAAAAGGATTGAGTTGTAAGGAGATGCTGGTGATATGAGATTAGAATGGAGTGCAAGTATTGTAATAGTGTTGGAGTGTCTTGCTTGTCATGAGGTGATGAAGGATTAAATTGGAAAGGTGTCACTAGATCGAGCACATATGGGTTGTAATCTTTCCTCTTATTAATAAAGTTTTCAAGATTTTTTCTTTTGGTCCCTTTTCAAACTCCGCAGGTTCTTTTTCGTAAAATAATCTCTCAAGTCTGAAAAAGCGTAAAATAATACAAGAGAGATGTCATTTCCAATCCTTTAACGATCTGGAATAGACAAGTGCTCAACAATCTTTTCGTATTTAGAGAGTCTGAAAAGAGTTTAAGGAGGACTCTAAGAGGGTTTCTTTTCATTTTTAACCAAGCTCGAAAAAGAAACAAAAGTTTTCTTTTTGGTCAAAGATGTTCAATTTACACTTAAGCACGTCAAATTCTGCTTCTAGCTGTTAAACCTGTTCAAAACTCCATCAAAGAGGATTAAAAATACACGTTCATGGATAAAATGAATAAAAACCAATGTTTCCTCGATTAACGCGCAAGAAATAAACATAAAAACAAGTTTTATTATTCATTTTCACCATTTCATTTTTACCCTTTGAATTTGGTGCTCTGGAGCAGTTTTTTACCTCAAAGTTCACTAGCTGATTACGGAGGATTCAGTGGACCATTTCTCATGTAGTTTGGACCAGGTAGGAGCTATCCCTGTTCTCTTCCATTTCATTCCATTTATTTTCAGTTTTAAGCAAAAAATTTTGGTTTTTGAGGCCCCCCTAGGGTTTCATTTTTGTCATGCGGAAAGAGTTATTTTTGCTGACAAAACTAACCTCCCTAGGAGTCTAAGACTCTCTAGTGACAAACAATACAATTAAGAGCAATCCTTCTCTAAACATACATTATTCTATGAGAAACCAAGTGTTTTTCGATCCTACCTCAAGTCCAACGCTTGTTGCAGCAGTCCAGCCTCGTCGATCCAGATGAGCTCCTCCTTCACTTTGAAACCTGCATACACTAACAATCAAACGATTACATAACACCTGAATATTCCATAAAACAAAGCATATTCAACATATAGACCAAGGAGTATATGAAACAATTCATTAACAACAAATCATTGAGAAGAATGGACTTATTTGTATTAAGGAAACAAAAAAGAAACCATTACAACCTGAGCCTTGGTGTTGTGCAAGTTCCTCCCAGGGTTCAGCAAGAGTTTTCCTCTACTTTGACAAGCTCACCGACTTCCAAATGAAACAAGAAAGGATGGTAATCTCTCCTCACAAGCTTACAATGGAAGTCCTAATTCCAACAGGATCTACCCTTTGGAATGTTCAGCTTTCAACCTCCCCTCCCTTGGCCCAATGCCTGTATTTATAGTGTTCTAGAGGAAGTTACTCAGTTCCAACATCAATGGGATACTCCCTCTTTTGGATGGGGTAGCTCCTCTCTTGATGGGATAAGTTCCTCTAACATAGGGATGCA
>APFE030898448.1:87182-160450 GCA_000404065.3 Pinus taeda
AGATTCGTGGGATAGTTTGGTTATTGCAATAGGTAGCAATGCAACTGCTTTGCAGTTTGATGAAATAGTCTCAGCCTTGTTGACGGAGGAGATGAGATGGAAAAATATAGACAACCAAAATGGTGATGCCTTGTCTGTACGAGGACGGTCCCAGAACAGAAACAAAAATAAGTCATCGAGTGGGAGATCTAAATCTAGAGGGAGATCTAAATCTCCAGGAAAACCTATAAAGGTGGTGTTCTGGAGATGTGGAAAGGAAGGGCACTTCAGAAGCGAGTGTAAATCTAAAGCTCCTAATAAAGGAAAGGGATCTGATGATGCTCCTTCTGCAGAGGCAAAAACCACCTCAGATGAAGGTGGGGATGTGTACATGGCTTCTCCAAGTACACATGTAGATCACGAGGTATAGTTAATTGACTCAGGTGCATCCTTTCACTTCACTCCCCATAGAGAGTGGTTCCGCGAGTATGAGAAATACGATGGTGGTGATGTTTTCTTAGGAGATGATAGGAAGGCTAGAATCATTGGTCGCGGAAAAGTAAAGTTGAAGTTGCAAGGTGGAAGGGTTAGAACCCTTCCGGGTATTCTGCATATTCCTGCGTTGGCAAGAAATCTGATTTCTGTAAGCAAGTTGGATGATGCAGGTGTAGAGACAGTGTTCGAGAAGGATACCTGCAAGATGGTTCGAGGAGCACTGGTATTGATGCGGGGAGTTCGGATTGGAACTCTATACAAGCTGTAAGGTATCACTGTTGTTGACAGGTGCAATAGTTCTATGGTTCCTGAAAATGGAGCAGAAAATCTAGTGGTCTCTGGAGAGAAGACCATGTTGTGGCATCAAAGGCTTGGACATATTGGAGAGAAGGGCCTTCGAATACTTCATGGTAAAGGTATGGTAGAAGGTTATGAGTAATAGCTCTCTGGATTTTGATTTCTGTCAAAATTGTGTATATGGGAAGCAGAATCAGGTGAGTTTCCCCTCTAGTGGTAAGAGGACGAAACAAATATTAGAGCTTGTGCACAGTGATGTGTTTGGACCTGTGGAAGTTCCATCACTGGGTAAGTCTGTGTACTATGTATCATTTATAGATGACTTCTCAAGGAATACATGGATATATTTCCTTAAGAAGAAATCTGAAGTCTTTGACAGGTTTAAAGAATTTAAGGCTCTGGTGGAAAATCAGACAGAGAAGAAGATAAAGGTACTGAGGACAGATAATGGTGGAGAATTCTGCAGCAGGGAATTTGAAGAATTCTGTAAGAAGTGTGGTATAGCACGGCAGAAGACTACTCCATATACACCTCAGCAAAATGGAGTCGCAGAAAGAATGAACAAGACGTTGATGGAAAGGGCAAGAAGCATGCTCAGTGGTGCCGTGTTAGGACAGGAATTATGGGCAGAGGCAATGGATATTGCATGTTACTTGGTCAACAGGTCACCTTCATCAGCGTTGGAGGATAAGACTCCACAAGAAGTATGGACTGGTAAGAAACCCTCTCTTTCACATCTGAGGGTATTTGGATGTGATGCATATGTACATGTTCCAAAGGAGAAACGAACCAAGTTGGATAGTAAATCTGAAAAGTGCATCTTTTTGGGTATAAGGATGGTTTAAAGGGTTATAAGCTTTGGAACCCAGTAACAAGGAAGGTTGTGTATAGTCAAGATGTGGTGTTCAGAGAGGTGAAAGATGTTATTAAACATGAAGTCCAACCAAAGGAACCTTGTGAAGATAGAGTTGAAAACTAAAGGAGGGAAGAAAATTCAGAGTCTGTAGCAGGGAGGAATCAGGAAGATGAAGAGCCACAAAACTCGGCGTGAAGAAAGATCAGCTCTGAGAAAGAAGGCAGCAGAAGTTATTAGTCCACTACTTTCTGTTCAAACTTTTGCTTTGTCTGTTACTGATGATGATCCCAGAACTTTGTGAAGGGAAGCCAGTGGATTCAGAGAGGGAACCTGAAAGATGCCATGTTGATGAAAATGGCATCTTTGCACAAAATGAGGCTTGGTATCTGGTGAGTTGTCGGCTGGAAGGAAACCCATTGGCAGCAAATGGTTGTTCAAGAAGAAGACAAATGCAGAAGGGAAGGTGGAGAAATACAAAGCCGGTTGGTAGCAAAAGGTTATTCCCAGGTGCCGGGAATTGATTTTGGTGATATTTTTTCTCCTGTTGCCAAGGTAACTTCTATTAGATTAGTTTTATCTGTTGCTGCTGCTTTTGATTTTGAGGTAGAATAGATGGATGTGAAAACAACATTTCTTCACGGGGATTTGGAAGAGGAATCTACATGAAGCAACCTGAAGGCTTTGCGGTGAAGGGTAAGAAAGAACTAGTATGCAAGTTAAAGAGTCTTTGTATGGGTTAAAACAGTCACCAAGGATGTGGTATTAGAAATTTGATACATTTATATGGGGACTTGGCTTTACCAGAAGCAAAGCAGATCATTGTGTGTATTTTAAATTAATTGGTGACCATGTTATTTATCTAGTCTTGTATTTGGATGATATGTTGTTGGTTAGAAATGACAAAGAAATTATCTAGGATTTGAAGACCCAATTATCCTCCAAATACCCTTGTTCATACGTGCTAAAAAATAATAGAAAATTACTAGTCTAAAATCTAGAAATTCAAGAATTAGTGAGCTAGTTAACCTATAAAATACCTAACCTAATAAAATGAAAATCCAATTTGGTAATTTTTTATTAAATTGAATTTTTTTATTATCTAATTCAAGTTGAATAAACTCAAATGAATCTCATTAACATGTTCTAAAAAATAACATAAAATTACTACTATTTTGCTACAAGGACTTCCAGAAATTCTAGATTCATGAACTAGTAACCCAATCCAAGTAGCTCAATGATGAAGATGAATTTTCAAAGATATTATAAGGAAACATAATGCTTGTGACTCTGTGAATTACCTTCAAAATAGCTTACTTCAATCATTTAACCCAATCCTACAACAAAAGAAACATCAATACTAAATGCAGAAATAGGAAAAATAAGAATAAGAGATGCATGTGAATAAGAAGTGAAAAGAAAAAAGGGAAATTTTACAAAAGGGCCTTGAGGCTCCTGGGATGGCCAACCCCAAGGATACTCAGAATACTATGAAGGATACCAAGATCTAGAAGTTAAAAATGGCCCCAAACTTCATTATTTGAATCAATCCAAGTACATCCCTGTTAGAAATGAAAGTGGAGCTGCAAAAATACAAGTTTCCTCCACAAGAAGACTAATAAATACATCCCCTAGAGGAAAATTCGAATTGTTACTTATAAAAAATGGCGAGGAAACATTATTCTTGAAAGAAGGAATCTTTCCCCTCCAAAATCCCTCAAATAGTGGATTTGGTTCTCAACACTAGGAAACTACATTAAATGACATGGAACACATTCCTAGATTCTCTCAATTGTTGGAGCTCCATAATTTGTGCAGTAATTTCATAATATCATGTTGATTTATTATCCAATTTTCATCCTCCTGTAGTAGGGATAAAGTCCCTATATTATCTCCTCCTCTAAATATTCATAATCTGCCCAATATTTTCACAATATTCTTCAAAAATAAATAATATTAGGTACAAATATGCAATTATACATAAACGTTCCTCTTGGATATATTAAAGTTAAAGTTATGTGATATATTGCAAAAAGAGAGGTTTAATGTGCCAAAGGATGGTCAGACAGACCTTAATTTATTTCTAATTTGTAGGCCCATAAGAGACTTTTGTGAAGTTCTTAGAGTTCAAGGTAGTGTTGGAGAAAGAAATGAGTAAGAAGGTGAAGACTCTCAGGAGTGATAATGGAGGTGAGTATGTGTCGAATGAGTTTAAAAATTTATGTGAAAAAGAAGGCATTCGATGAGAGTTTCAAACACCCCACAACCCACAATTGAATGGGGTGGCTGAGAGGAAGAATTGAAGGATTGTGTAAGCAACACAGGAAATGTTACATCACCAAAGCCTACCTTTGAAATTGTGGGTTGAAGCATGCAACACAACAGCCTATTTGCAAAACAAGAGTCCTCCTAGGATTGTTGGCATGATCACACTAGAGGAGGATTTATCAGGGAGGAAGCCAGATGCATTTCACTTCAAGATATTTGGAGCCTTTGTCTATTGCCAATTTTATAGCGAATTAAGGAATCTAGAGCTGATAGTAGAGTTGGGGGCATTTGTGGGTTACACAGAAACTCCCCATAAATACCATGTATATTTTCCATTCTTCGAAATAAAAATTGTGCGATGGGATGTCAAATTTGAAGAAGACAAATCCATGCAGTGCTCTCTTGAGAGGGAGCTTTTAGCTCCAAAGGAGGAGCCTTAAGATGTTGTGGAGCAGCCACAAATTGAGGAGCAGAGAATGTAGATAGCCAATCAAGTAGAACCATCCATAGAAGGCAGGAAGAGAACTAGAGAAGTTGAAATACTTATCCAGGAGGGAGAATATGGGTGCTCCTTCAAATCAACATAGGCAAAGAAGGTCACCATATCGGTACACTGGCTACATGGCTCTAATGACTTAGCTAGTAGAGACTGATCCATCCTTTTTCGAGGAAGCAATAGAGAAACCAATATGGGTTGATGTAATGGTGGAGGAGTATGAATCCATTGTGAAGAAAAGTGTTTGGGAAGTGGTCCTAAGACCAGGAGACAAATCAATTGTGGGTTCGAGATGGATCTTCAAGGCAAAGCAGACAACAAATGAAAGAAAAGAAAAGTACAAGGCCAAATTTGTGGCAAAGGGGTACTCTCAAGTGGAGGGGATTGACTATGAGGAGACCTTTTCTCCTATAGAAAGGTACTCATCCATAAAATCAATCCTTAATTTGGTTGTACAAATGGGGTGGAAGATCCATCAAATGGATGTGAAAACTGCATTCCTCAATGGAGTTATTTAGGAGGAGGTGTATATCAAGCAACCAGAAAGCTTTAAGGTTGTTGATCGAGAGCCTCATGTGTACAAACTCAAGCAATCACCTCGTGCTTGGTACACTAGGATAGATAGCTATCTCATTGGTTTGGGATTCACCAAAAGTGAAGAGGATGCAAACCTCTAGCATATTTTCGTAGTTATATGTTGATGACTTGATCCTGAATGGTGATGAGTAGATGATTAGATGTTGCAAGGAGGGCCTTACAAGAGAGTTCGAGATGAAGGACATGGGTCTCATACACCACTTCCTTGGATTGGAAGTATTGCAAGGTGATGGGGAATTTTTTGTCTCTTAGGGCAAGTGATCCAACGAGATACTTTAGAGGTTCCCCATAGATAGGTGCAAACCCATGGAGACTCCTCTAGCGACCAATTGGAGGAAAGAGAATGCCACTTCAGCTGAGGAAGTGGATACCACTGTTTACCGATAGTTAGTTGATTCACTCATGTATCTTGTGAACACACAACCATACATGTGATTTCAGTCAACCAACTAAGTCAAGCTATGGTTAGGCCAACCAAACTATTTTGGAGGGCATCTAAGCATGTTCTACAGTACCTTAGAGGAATTAGCCAGTTTCGACTTTGGTACAAACAGATAAAGGGAGTGAAGTTGTGTGGCTTCACTAATGCAGATTTGGTGGGAAATCCATCAGTCTGGAAGAGTAATCAGATGGAATTTTTAGTGTTGGGTATGCAATGATTTCTTGGTACAGCAGGAAGCAAAGATTAGTGGCACTCAACTTAGAAGAAGTAAAATACATGGCTGCAAGTCAAGCAACATGTGAGGCAACATGGATGAGAAAGATACTTGTTGGCTTGTTTGGTTAGATGATGGATCCTACTATGAATTACTGTGATAATAAAATTTGCATCAAACTCTCTGAGAATTCTTTTTTTATGATCGATCCAAGCATATTGATATTCGGTATCACCATCTACGAGCCATTGTGTGTACAGGAAAATTATGTTGTTGTAGTACATTCCAACAGTGGAACAAGATGATGATATTTTGATAAAGGCCTTGCCAAAAGGGAAATTTGAGTTCCACGAGTGAAGGATAGGGGTGGTTGATAATCCCCTTCTTGCTGAGAGGGAGTGTTGAAAATGTAGCAAGAAAATCTCATTTTGACTTTTACTTGGTAAAACTAGAGAAAAATTGAATTTCTATTTTAGCAGAAATCTTGGAGGTAGTTAATTGAGGGGAC
Organism: Pinus taeda; assembly: GCA_000404065.3. Classification (NCBI taxonomy): domain Eukaryota; kingdom Viridiplantae; phylum Streptophyta; class Pinopsida; order Pinales; family Pinaceae; genus Pinus; species Pinus taeda. Next base: position 93,332 of record APFE030898448.1, read on the forward strand.
ATGGAACTTGTCACTCAGTTAAATAAGTTAATTTGAGTTGGGGAATCTTGAGTTCAGTTTAGTATGTTTGATTGCTATGTTGTAGCAATCTATTTCAGTTAATTTGAGTTATTGTGAGTTTAACTAGTTCTAACTATCAGAAGAACTAGTGGACGTCAAGTTATGGAAGTGGAATTTCAACCACACTAAGTGATAAACCAGTTAACTGATCAATCAACCCAAAATAATTATTGCATGCAGATAATTTGAGTTACCCAATTGATATGGAGATTCCTTGGTAGTGTACGATTAGTTTTAGCATATTCCAATGTCTACAAGTGGTGCATGCAGTTAGAGGAATGACCTAAGGTAATTACATAATTCCATGGTGGGAAATTCCTAAAAAAATAGGGGCCAATTTCCCAAGGGAATAACGCGAGGAAATAGGAGCTTGGAGGGCTTGAAAATTAGCTAAGTGTTGGCAAGATTCCGTCAGTCAGACAAAGGATAGAATAACACTTGTAGGGCATGTTGAGCCTTAAGAAAGCATATGTATTTCATCTCTATTCTCTGATTAATGCAATATAGATAGTAAGGGATTTTGAGCAGAAAATTTCTCCTAAATATATCTATGTGCATATGTGATGTTTCCTTTTGTATGCCTATGATTCTTATTCTAGATGGTGAATTAACTTTTGCATATCAGTAGAGGAGCTTCAAGTCTTGTGATTTAACAAATTTCATGAGAATTTTTGAATAGACACATTACTTTCTACATGATAAATTCAAAGGATCAAAATATTATTGCAATCGTGGAATCTATGGAGTGACAAGAAAAATTTAGTAACGAAAATGTTAAATTTGCACAATTAGAAAAAAAAAAAAAAATGAGTATTATTTGTTGTTGTTTGCAAAGTTGTGTGAGTCCTGAGATGACCGCACACTTAACGTTTCTCTTGAGAATCCACAAGTAAGGGGCATCTAAGCCATCAAAATCACATATGGATCACATTTGGCTTGGGCCACACTAGCCTTTAACATGGTTGGATTTTTTCCCACAGAGTTTCATACCTGTGACCTTCACATCACATAGTGCCTTAAGAGTACACCCCATCACTATCTAGTTTATGCCCCATGGGAAATAAAATGAGTATTACTGACATAAAATAAATAAATATGTGATGACATTAGTGATGACATAGCAATTCCACGTGGTAGTTCCATGTGGCGACTGAGTTGGTAGGTAAGGGGGCATGTGGTGGAACCTAGTGTGATTGGGCACCATTGACTGGACATAAAGCACTAAAATTTTGTGCCTTTCAACTCACGATGCACACGATAGACATTGATTGTAACTAATGAAATTTGTTGCATCTATCAGGAACTCTCTGCCTCATTAAACAACCAGCAAGTTAAAGCCCTTTGTGGGTCATGTGCCAATGATCTTGTTCGATTAGAGTCATCGAATCCATCGGGGGTGGAACTCTATTTTATGCCCTGTGCAAGTTGGATCCCTATGTGTGTCATGGATCCTTTATCCCATTTGATCATGATATTTGAATCTATAAAGATATAACTTTGTTTTATTTGCTACACAAGTTGGAGCCCAATGTGGATTGTGGGTCATTGATGAAGGGAGATCACAACTATTAGATATGTCATGTGTGAAACTCATCATAAACCCTCACACATGTTTTAGTGTGATGCAATATATTTTTCATCAGATCAGTGAAATATTAACTGTCAAATATATCGAGTGGTGGCACATCGTAAACCTATGTGCATGTTCCAACATAATATTAAATTTGGGTCGTCAGATCATAGAAATATTTTCCATTGGATTCATTGAGGGGGTAAATTGTTGTAATACTCCATGCATGTTTTAGCCCAACGAGAATTTGGGTTATTAATCTACCTCAAGGTTAACCATCGGATCTAGGAGGGGGAAATCACTTTCCATAATGAAAAGTGGAAAATATACCACGCATGTAGTTGTATCCAATCAATCATTCCCACTTGGAAGGACCCACGTGAATTATGGGGCCTAAGTGAGGATCAAAATGCAAAGGGGAAAGACTACATGCATGCCACTGTGTTTGAGGGAAGTGTTGATTTTTAATGTACCATGGACAAGTGGTTTCCCATGGGTTAGTCTCTACCTAGGGAAAAGTGTCCAAAATAATTATTTTCCTATGTGTGACTTTATAAAGTGAAAGTGACTTTAGACATAAAGTACAATGTGGGTACTTTATTTAATGGGTGAGTTTAAAAATAGAAAGTGAGAATTAAATGCACATTTATTCTCATCCCTTGATCTAAATGAATCTGAGCCATTAGATCTTAGGGTAGCCCAAAAGACATTTAGGGAAAAAAAGGGGGAAATAAAAGAGACACCACATCCATTCTTCATGAGAAAATTGGAGAAAGGAGGCTAAGAGCTAGAGAAAAGTCCTGAAGGGGAAATTTGTTGTAGCAAGTTGAAGGAGTGATTTTTAGGCAAAGTTGGACATGGAAATCAAGGTTTAGAAGAAAATAGAAGGTATAGTACAAACAACATTGAATGTTGTGAGCTGCATGTTGTTTGAGAGAAGCTTTTGAAAAGAAAAATCCATATAGTCGTATTCGTACAATACATATTTTCAGCTTCAAGTGGGTATGGAAATCAAGGCAAAGTGGGCATGGTTTTCAAAGAGTTTTGGGCTGAAGAGATAAGTTGTATTTTGCTATTTTGTTTTGTTTGCAAATGTATTTTTCCTGAACTTGAAAGATAAATAAATTTCAAGAGCTCTCTAACAGGTTTTCCCTGGAGAAGACTGAAGGGGTTTTGCCTGGGGCTAAGTTGACCAAAAACCTATGTGTGTTTTTATGTGTGTTGTTGGTCTGGTTATGTCCATATTTATTATCAACATCTGTTGATAGTCCCATGTGTTTTAATCTAAAAATTTCATATCCAGAATTCTATATGTTGAATGTATGTTTATGGGAAAGGGAATTTAACTGAATGGGAGTGATAAGGTGAAATTAAAACTGGGTTAGGATTTTTGGAAACTTTTTTTAGTCATCAAATTTCAATAGGAAGATATGTAAAGCTAGTGTGTGTCCAATGTGAAGTAAAAACCCAAATTTTTATAAGAAATTACCTTCCAAGGAAGTATATGTGCACATGGGAGATCTGCATGTCTAAATAAAATTACAAAACATGGTTGCACACAAATATGATTGGTACAAGGGTGTCAAACAATAAAAAAATTCACCAATTTTTCTGAATCTTTGCTAATTTTTTATTCATCAACTTGCAGGGAATTTTTGAGGTCATAAATAATGTTTTCAAGTAGCAAAAATTTCGGGCATGTGGACAAAATTTCAATTTGAATAAAAAAGATCAGAGAGATATTTTTCTATTGACATACTACAATTACAAAAAATATTTAATATAAGGAGTTATTGTAATAGCCTCCTTCCACATTTACCCAAGCAACTGACCAGTTGGGGTAAACATGCGACAAGAGGCCACTATGATATGATTCAACCTCTTAAGTCACGTTAAGGAAGTGGAACCGATGGAAACACACCATATATACATTAATCATCAGCTACGAGACCCTCAGAAACCAATCCAATACTTTAGACAGCTTGCCTTGGGGTCCCACTGAACTTTTGGACAATTTAAGGCTCAGTTGCTCCCATGTTATAGGCATGAGTGAAACCAGAAAGCCAAAGTTTCTCCCATGATATAGGTCGAAGTGCAACCAATAACCCAAAGTCGCTCTCACAGGCTTGCCTCCCACCGATCAGATACCAAAACTGTCAGTGCTATGCCAGGGACTCCATGATTTGAGAAACTTTTTTAGGCCCAAAGGCCAGGTCACATCCCAGAATTGAAAAATCTCTCTAGATCAGTAAAATAACATGGAAATGACAGTACTAAAGAAAATACTTGTTCAAGACCTTGGTTGGACCAACTAACCATAACAGGAATTCCATCAAACATATTGCACATGTGTAATTAACAACTTTGAGCATAGGGGTGTCATACTTAGCTAAGAATCACTAAGAACCATTGATGCCTCAACACATCAATTTCCATTCCATCCATTAGGTCATAAATACATTGATCATTCAATTACAAGTAAAAACATGATGAGAGCCACACATGGCTATTGTCATAAAACATATACAAAACCATCATAATAGCAGCAAAAATACTCATGAAAGTACATCCATATAGACCACATACAATCCATCACAGTTCTCATAAAAATACAAGGAGAAATAACCTTTCATTAATGATGCAAAATCAAAACCCAAGATGGGACTTCCACATTCCACCCGATCGTAGAATGGCTGAACCAAATATCTCTTTAGCCATTCACCCCCGTGCCATATTCCAAGCATGAATGTGGGATCTCATAGAACACATCATTCAAAACTCATCCAAGGCTTCCAGAGGCCATCCACCTCAACCCATCAAACAATGACTCCATCTCATGGTCAGACATCACAAAACCATCATCGTATTGGTCTCCATCCAATCCTTCTAGGGCTTCCAAAGAATTTGTTCCAACCAAGGCTTCTAGGAACTAATAACTCAACCCAAGCTCAAGAAACATGAGAACCAACCAAAAACAACCAATGAAAGTAAACTCATAATCACCATGGTTATCTAGGAAATGGCAAGGCTAGACAATCCACTATCAATCCAGGAAATCCTCCATGCCAATGGCAGATCACAACCAAGAAACCACATGCATGTGCCATCCATGCCAATAATAGTGTAGGAAACATACATGCAACTTGGTACCTATAGGAAAATCTGATGTAGATGTTGATCCTAATGCCTTCTTGCACTTTCCTGCTCTTCCTTTTCCTTCTTGCTCCAAAAATCCAAGTGTGCCACACCCACGAGTGCTCCAAGAAAACTCTAAGTCTCCAAGAGTATGAGAGAGAGAGAGAATAATGAGAGAGCTCCAAAATGAACTGACAAAAGGTTAGCAACTTATCCTCCGAAGCCTTTTTATGAATGAGGCCTCTATTTTCTTCATTTTCCATTATTTTCCTTCATTTTCCTCCTCACATGAAACCTGTGACCTTTCACCTCCCTTTTCTCCTAATTTCCATTATTTTCATAAATAAATGTGCCAAAAATGTCATTTTTCCTTTCCAAAGCCTTAGCCATTTCCTTTGCCAATTTCCTTAGCCATAAGCAATCATAAGTGATCCCCATCACTAGGATTATGCCCAACATTATCTTGGAATAATTGTCCCATCATCCGTGATTATTATTTTGCATTTATTTACTTTTATTACATGTAATTTTCACCAAGGCTGTTAGAGAATCCTCCCCCTTGGGGGAACACCATCCTCAATGTTCAACAACACCTATAACCACAAAAATGTTCTAAGAAAAATATATTCTGCCGATGGAGCTTTATAACTTAGCTCGATGTAGTATTTATAATGATCACATTGCTAGAAACAAGTCAACATAATAACATGAAATCATAACGACATACCACATAGTGGAGTTTTATAACATAGCTCATGGTGGTATTTACATCCATATACATATGTGCATAAACCAACATAGTCAAAACATATATGAAAACATATACCAAAATCACACCAAAACACCAAGCCAAAACTACTTTGCCTCAATCGACAAACAAGGATACATAGCCTGCAACTAATCCTCCTTGTCCCATGTAGCTTCATCGAGCCCAAAGTGCTTCCATTGCACGTTAAATTGCTCAATTTCTCAGTTCCGGAGCATGAGCACCGTTTTCTATAATAGACACTGAGGCTCTGGCTGTATTTCTCCATTTGGTTCCACCTGCAATACAAACTAGTCAATCACATGATCAACATCCTTAACATAATTCTTAAGAAAAGATACATGTAAAACATCATAGACTTTCATTGTTGAAGGCACTACAAGTCGATAGGCTAATGGCCCAATCCTCTCAATGATACTGAAGGATCCACAAAATCGTGGTGCTAGCCTGGTACAAGATCCAATCTGCAAGGATATTTTCTTTGGTTTGATGCGCAAGTACACATGTTCCCCAACTTGGAACTCCTTGAACAACATGTTCCTATCTACTTAAATATTTTGCCTATGTTGTGTTGCCCTTAGATTCTTCTTTATAACCTACATTTCTTGTTCCATGTCTGCCAATATATATGGTCCAATCAATACCCTATTAACCGTATCTCCCCAACTAATAGGAGTGTTACAACTACGCCCATACAATGCCTCAAAAGGACTCATCCTCAATGACTCCTCATAACAGTTTTTGTATGCAAACTCTACCAAAGGGAGATACCCTTCCCACTTCCGTTGCTGATGCATCACATACATCCTCAACATGTCCTCCAATATCATGTTGACCCTCTTTGTCTGTCCATCTGTCTGCGGATGATAAGTTGTGTTGAAGGCCAACTCTGTGCTCAAACCTGCAAATAACACCTTCGAAAACTTGGAAGTGAAATTCACATCCCTGTTTGACACAATCTTCTTCTGAACATCGTATGCTCTAACCACATCTTGGATGAATACCTATGCTACATCGCTAGCTACAAATGTGCACTTCACCGAAATGAAAAGTGTAACCTTCGTCAACTTGTCCACAATAACCATAATGGAATCATGTTGTCTTATTGTCTTCCGCAACCCTGTGATGAATTCCATGGAAATGACTTCCCATTTCCACTCTGGAATCACAATTAGCTATAGAAGTTGATGTTTACATTATTCTTTCACTCGTTGACAATAAAAACATCTAGCCACAAAATATGCTACATTTGTCTTCAAATTCAGCCAATAGTAAAATCCCTTCACTGCAGTTAATGTCTTCTAATACCTTGGGTGACCCGAATACAATTTCACATGAAACTCCTTCAAGATCACCTTCTCAAGATCATTGTTATCCGATACATATATCCTGTCTTGGAGCTTGACCAACACATCTGTTGTAAGACAATAATCCATACCTTGTGCACCTACACCTATACCCATACTGCCACCTATACCTGTACTACCACCTGTACCTATACCTGCATCCTACTACAACCTGTGCACAATCTCCATATACCTGACATCCTGTTGACCTGCCTACAAGATCCTATCGTGTAATTTTGTCCCATAGGAGCTCATAGCTACTAAGTGATTTACTTGTACCCATCTACTGAGAGAATCTTCCACCGTATTCTCGTTGTCTTTGATGTAGTTGATCTCGAAATGAAACTCGTTGATCGTGGCCAACCATCTAGCCTGCCTGGTGTTCATATTCCGCTGGTCAAACAAATATATAAACCCAATGTGATCACTCATAAGTACAAATCGCCTACCAAGAAGATAATATCTCCACTTCTTCAATGCATGTATGATCATCGCTAACTGCAAATCATGTATTGGGTAGTTATTTTCATGCTCGTTTAGTTTTCGAGACTCATAACATACAACCTATCCATCCTTCATAAGGACTCCACCAAGTCATCTCTTGTAAGCATCTATGCATACCACAAACGCTTTGTCTGGATCTGCAATCTGTAGCACTAGTATATGTGTCAACAACTGCTTGAGTTGCTCAAAGCGAGCCTCGCACTCCTCAGTCCATTCGAACTTCTTACCTTTCCTTTGCAATGATGTCATAGGATAAGAAATCTGTGAGAAGTCCACGATGAACCTTCTATAGTATCCTGTCAAACCCATGAAATATCTTACCTCATGCACACTCTTAGGAGCTACCCACTCCATGATGGCCCTTATCTTCTCCAGATCTACTGCAATGCACTCCTTGGAAACAACATGCCCCAAGTAGTGTACCTTAGTCTGAAAGAAACTACACTTGTTGAGCTTAGCATACAACTGATGCTCTCTCAACAATCTCAACATTGTTGCTCCCTTCAACTTATCGAATAATTCATGAATCCTTGGCAAAGTGTACTTATTCTTGATAGTCACTTTGTTCAACATCTTGTAATCAATGCATAATCTAAGTGTTCCATTTTTCTTATTTACAAACAATACCAGTGCACCCCATGGTGATACACTTGGCCTAATGTATCCCTTGTCAAACATTTCCTTTAGCTGTAGTTTTAACTCAACCAACTCATGTGTGCTCATCCTATAAGGTGCTTTTGATGTTGGAGTTTCCCTGGGCACTAACTCAATAGAAAAGTATACCTCTGTATGAGGTGGAAACTCTATAATGTCCTCAAGAGATACATCTTGAAACAACTAGAAAAATGGGTACCTACTCAACACATCTATACCCTCAACTTCCTTACCCTTATCACTCTAAATGTGCACTGCAAATAACTTGCACCCTTTCCTGCGACTACGCTTTACTTGCATAACTATCACCATCTTAACTGATGTAGCTTTCTTATTACCCTGTAAGAGTCTTGGTTCTCCATTGTCATCAACACATTCAATGGATTTATCATAATATTCTACCTTGGTTCTATGAAGATACAACTAGTCCATGCCCAATAACATATTGTATGAACCCAATGGTAATACATTCAAATGTGTTGTGGTAGACATACCATTCAAATCAAATGCACAAGCTCTTATCCAATGATGTACTCGTTTCTTTGTACTTGTAGCCAACTGTACTAACCAAGACTCTGCATGTGATTCCTTACTCAAACCACACTTTTCCACCAAGTCAAGGCTAACATAGCTATAATTAGATCTAGGGTCAATCAAAATAGAAATAACTTGATCACAAAGCTTACTGTCCATCTCAATGATAGATGCCTAATGATATGTTTGTTTGTTATCCAATGATGCATAGATACACATAATACTCTTACCAACATCCCCAACATTCCATGCCTCCTGCGCACTTTCTATCTGGGGTCTACCACCTTGATTCTACTAGAAATATTTCATGAGAAGATCCTTGACACAAATCCAACACTCTATAGGCTTATAACATGTCTCCTTGTTTTGTTCTCCTGGTCGGAATCCCTATCCTCTATCTGATGCATTGAACTTCTTAGGTGGTGTGACATTCTCCTTGCTACCTTTATCCTTAGTTCTTACTCTCTTTCTGTCACATTTTCCTTTGTTCTTTGCATTACCTTTCCAATCTAGCTTAGTCTCAGTTATTCGTTTTGATTGTTCATAGAAATGCCATAGCTTCTGAATGGCCTCCTCCAATGATCTAGGCTCATCGAAATAAATTCTATCTTTAAATACAATTGGTAAACCACTAATGAACCTTTGAATCTTGGCCTTTTCCTCTGTGAGATAAGAAACATATGTTAGTAACTCCAAGAACTTGCTAGTGTACTCATCATCTGTCTTGGAACCCATCTTTAGCTCATTAAAATCTTTTTCTCTATCATCAAAGTATCTCTCTGATAAGTACTTCTTCTTGAATAGTTGCTCAAACTCACTCCAAGTCAAATCCTCCTCATGAATGCATTTGACATTCTTCACACCTTCCCACCAAATGCCTGTCTTACCTTTGAGATTGAATGTAGCCACTCTAGCTTTCATGTTCTCTGAATATTCATGCAACCTAAAGAATTTATACATGCCAAGAAACCATGCCTTTGCATCTTGTGGTTTCTTCATCTGTCCATCAAATGTTGGGGTCTTTGCTTTCTTCAACTCATCCGGAAAGTATCCTCTATCACTCCTCTTGTAAGGATGATACCGATGATGATCATGGTGCTTATCTCAATCAGAACTAGAATCATACATGTGTCTATCCCTTCTCCTATCTGAAATGTCCAACCATTTGCCATCACTGATTATGTCATCTCTATATGATATGTGAACACCATGCAACCAACTACCATATGCCCCATTAGTTCTATCCTCCTGCTCATAGCTGATCTGACATGGTCCCTGTCGCTGCAAATCTGACAAATTGTGAAGTATTAATGCATTTACCTTTGCTTGTTTCTCCTAAGTCTGTATGATTCTATCATTATCTACCTTATAAATCCTTATACCTTCCTTTAAGATTCTCAATGTAATTTCCAAATTGGAAGGGTTCCCAACACCATACTACTCTTCAGATTCATAGGGGGATTCTTTATAGTCAACCATCTTGCTAGCCATTTGATATTTCTTCATGCAAGGTATATCATGTCAATTAAACCAAATCACAATAAACCAATGTACCTTAGTATAGCTCGGGGAGGATACCTTGTATTCAAGATCAAACAATCAATGTGATACATTTATAACATAATCATAACAATGTATATAAACATAAAACATAATAATACGACCATGCAACTACCATTCTAGCTAGGTTCCAGTCATCAATGCATGACCTCAAAAACAACACACATCACGACCTCATGCATGAAAACCACCATCATTATGTCACTATACACTTGACCACATGCAAACATGAACATGCATAAGTGATGCATAATCATCCACACATATGCATAAACATGTATGATCAAGCGTGAATGAACAATTCTTGAAATCAAACCTGCAAGAATGATACATGCAACCATGCATACAAGAATGTAACCAAACATGCAAGAATGTAACCTAGAATAATACAATGATACATGTAAGTGACATAAATCGACATGTAATCTATCATACAATCACAGTGATGCATTCCACAATAACACCTCAAATTTCACATGGCGACATCACTACAACCATGAACAACACCATGCAAATGCAACAAGCACATGGAACACAAGGGTGAGAGACACACATACAACAAACATTCATGCATGATCAACACATAGCCCATCTATTCCGATGGGTGAACCATGCTTTGATACCACTCTATAAGACCCTCCTCCAACATCTACACAAGCAACCAACCAGCCAGGGTAAACATGTGACGAGATGCCACTATGATATGATTCGACCTCCTAAGTCTTGTTAAAGAAGTGGAACCAAAGGAAAAACACCATACAGACATTAATCATTAACTACAGGATCCTCAGGAACAATTCCAATACTTTAGACAACTTGCCTTTGGGTCCCCATGAGTTTTTGGACAATTTAAGGCTTAGTCACTCCCATGCTATAGGCATGAGTGCGACTAGAAACCCAAAGTCACTCTCACAAACTTTCCTGCTAGCGACCAGAGACCAAAACTGTAAGTGTTATGCCAGCGAATCCAAGATTTGAGCCACTTTTTTAGGCCCAGAGTCCAGGTCACTTCCCAGAATTGAAACATCTCTTCAGATCAGTAAAATAACATGGAAATGATATTACTTAGGAAAATACTTGTTCAAGACCTTAACTGGACCCCTACTAGTCATGACAGGAATTTCGTCAAACATATTGTAAATGTGTAATCGACATGTGTAATTAATAATTTTGAGCATAGGGGTCTCATACTTAGCTGAGAATTGCTAAGAACCATTGACACATCAACACATCAACTGTCATTCCATCCATTTCGTCATAGATACATTGATCATTCAATTACAATTAAAAACATGATGAGAGCCATACATGGTTGTTGTCATAAAACAAATTCATAACCAACATAACAGCAATATAAGTACTCATGAAAGTACAACCATATAGACCACATACAATCCATCAAAATTCTCATAGAAATGCAAGGAGAAATAACTTTTCATTAATGATGCAAAATCCAAACTCGGGATGGGACTTCCACATTCCACTCGACTGTAGAATGGTTGAGCCAAAACTCTCTTAAGTCATTCACCCCCATGCCATATTCCAAGAATGAATGTGGGATCTCATAGAACACATTAATCAAAACTCATCTAGGGCTTCCATAGGCCATCCACCTCAACCCAGAAAAAAGTTATTCCACCTCACGGTCGGACGTCAAAAAACCATCATTAGATTGGTCTCCATCCAATCCTTTCAGAGCTTCCAAAGAATTTGTTCCAGCCAAGGCTTTTACGAACTAATAACTCAACTATCGGGATAGGGTCCCTAGGGTCATTTTTGGGGTTAGTTAACCCAAATTTTACATTTTTTTTTGTAAAAATATGTAAAGCTCCCCTGTTATGTGGATGTAGACCGCGCAGATAGATAGGTGTCAAAGGGGTCTTAGCCCCTTGTTTGGATAGATAGGTAAGTCAATTTTAAGACTCACCCATGGTCCACAGGCCATGGTATTGTATTGAAAAGTCTATATATTCGAGTCATAGCAATTTTAGAGGGAGGGGAGTAACTAAGAAAATATAAAGACTGTTTTGGGCGAGTGCTAAGACAGGAAGGCTATGCTTCCTATACTTAGGAGAGAAGAGGAAGGCTCTTGAAGTTGAGTGTACAAGCCCCTGAAGTTGAGTGTGCAAGGTAAAACAGTCTCTAATCCGAGCGTTGAAGATCAATAAAGACTAAATTTTGGAGAATTACTGTGCAATTTGAGTATTTATGTTAATGTTATATTCTGTCACTTAATGATATGTTCCATGAAATAATTTTTGAATGTTGCACAAAACCACTGAATCTGTCTTATTAGTGCATGATTTAAGTAGACACCTTGTTTCATGAAGTTAAAAGCTATTTCTGCTATGTTTTCTGATGAATTGATTGGATCTACACGAACTCAAATCTAGGGTTGTTTATTGAAGTACAAAACTAGATAAATCATCTGTTTAAGGTCCACAAAGACTGATAGTGGACCTTCACGAAGGTCTGAAAGACATTTTAACTTGGTTACAGTGATGAGCCCTAGAAGTATATTTATCTGTGTGAAGGCAGATCTGAACTATCAAAGCCTAAGAACCATTTATCACATGTCCCTGGATGCAAAACCTAGTTCTAGCATCACCAAATACTGCTTCGGGTGAGACTATAGCCTGCGCTATGCAGGTTGTTGCTGAAAGGGCTAGTAGTTAGGGTTTTTTTGGTTGGCGCGAACAAATCTAAACCTAGTTCAGGCCCCCTTAAGCGAACAAATGGTTTCGTTGTCAGGAATAGGATCTATATAAGAGATGTTTGATAAATGGTTTCCTATGAAGAAAGAGCTTGATAAGTGGATTGATCAGAAATCACAAGCATTCATGGCTCAAGAAAACAAGAGCCCTAAATTATCCAAGGAATAGTGGTTGTAGATATTTTTATACACGGACGATACCGATGCATTCTTTTGTTTCTTCCTTGAAGAACAATATGAGTGGTTATCTAAATTAGCTGATAGTGAAGGGACGTGGAGGGTCGAAGGCCCTATAGTGTGGACTCTTGAACTGGTACGATGTCTGCAGGCATCAAAAGGAAATATCACATGGGCTATGGATCACTGGGTTGATCACATGTTGGGCAATTTTGTGACTTATTTCACAATCGATAGGAATATCAGTTATAGTGAAGGATCTTTAAAGGACCGCGAGGTAAGTATTTGAACTCACTAAGGACTTGGATTAAAATTTTATTGTGTGAAAAGAGGGTTTTGCAGTTACCTTGATGTTTGGGACTATGCAAAGTGGGATATTCTTTAGAAGAAATAGAGGATCTAGCCTAGAATTTAGTCCGCTCATTGAACCCCCTTCAAGTGACGATGAAGGGACAGTGTTGACTATGCCGCAAAGTGTTGTTCACAAAATTACCGAGGTTATTCTAATGATATATCATCCACCCACTCCACCTCTGCCTCCACCCCCACCTCATACTCCTACGCCTTCACCACCTCCACCTCCACTTCCACCATTCAACATGGCTAACGCGGTGAAAATGTTGATCTTTAAGGGAACGAGGGATGAAGATCCAGAACAATTTTGGTTAGTTGCAGGAGCTACGTGGATAGCGAAGTAGATTACTGATGACAATATTAAGAAAGCACAATCGGTTACATCCTTACAGGACCACGCATTAACATGGTATATCAAGTATTGCAATGATAACTCCAACGTGTCGTTGGCAGACACCGAACTAGATTTGAATAAAGAATTTAGTAAGCCTATGTCATAGGTGCAGTCAGTAATTAAGTTTAAGTAAAAATGATACAAGGTCGATGAAACACCATAGGACTTTGATCAGAGGCTAAAATGCCTTATCAGGCATGCTAATATGAAAATCTTGTATTCCCATCATCGCAACTAGTTTATAGCATCATTATTGACACATTTAAGAATACCTCTGTCATAGTAGAAGATAACAACACAAGAAAAATCCTTGGAAATCATGATGAGGCTACATGCATCACCTATTCAAGATACGAACCTTGGAGTACAAAATATTCATTCCTAGATGGAAAGCCTACACTTTGAGTTGTAGAGCTTGAAGAAAGGATGGGAAGCTCAATCAGAGGTGTGCACTGAGATCTGGTGTCTGAAATGTAATAGCCATGGGAATGATAAGGATTTTTTCCCAATCTTCAATAATTACATCATAGGGGAAGGGCCTGTACCCCTGAAGCCTGAGAATAATGTTGGGACGAAGGCAGGAGTTGCGCTATGGTGCATTATTTTTTAGGTTACAAGACAACATGTTACTGATAACTTCCATATATTGCAAAATTTTGTACAAACCACTCAGTGGTTATTTTGTAATTTTTGTAAGTCTATAGGGCATGATGAGTTCCATTGTAGAAGTTATAAGTTGATGATGGATAGAACCCCTACCTAAAGAATGTAGGCAGAGAACCGACCTTAGAATCAAGGTGCAGGAACAACACGTGGAGGATTCCAAGGCCAAGAACAAGGAAGCGGCATTGGACTAGAATGAGGGCATGGGAAAGTGATATGCTATAACTGTGGCGAAGCGAGACACTTTGCATAAGATTGTACAAACCCCACACATCTCTCATGTTAGTATTTTCGACAATTTGATCATGTCATATATGAGTGTCTGGTCCTTATGGAAAAAATGCAAGAAAAGAAGGTGCAACCCTAGCAGCCTACGCAAAACATTGAGATGATGAGGGTTGAGCCCTGCGAAGAGGATCTGAACATAAACATTGTGTTAAGTAGTGGTATAATGACTGGCGCAGGTAACGGGAAGCATCCTGAGGAAGATGGATGGGTACACAAGGCTGCAGAGAAGGAAGTTGATTTTGATATGAACCGCGCTAAAGAGACCTTCTTAGAAGCAAGGAAGAACTTCGTTGAGGTCTCCACCTTAGGAAGTCAAGAGAAGTTGCTAGAGACTAATGTGATGCAAGAAGTAGATCCTTTAATACTAGCTACATTTCTGAAGACTTGTATGAAGCTTATGCATGAGCGTAAAGTAGTTGAAGGATTGCAAGACTTAATAGAAAGGTGCACCAATAAGGAAAAGACTCCTACAAAGCAGCGCACCATAAGAAATATTGGTAAGCATAAGGCATGAACAAGGAACGAGATGAAGTTAACCGCACAAATAGGTGAATATGAAATGCTCCAGGTAATCTTAGATCTAGGGTCTGATGTGAATTTCTTGCCTAAGTAGACATGGGAAAGGATGGGGAGACCTATGCTATAGTGGTCTCCTACTTAGTGGCATATGGAAAATCAACAGAAGGTTATTCCAATGGGGTGCTTATATGGCATAACAATTGACATTGAGGGTGTGAGTGCGTTGGCTAACTTTTAGGTCATCGAGATAGTGGATGACAGTAACCCATGCCCCACACTGCTAGGAATTACCTCATCTATTGATATGAACGAGGTAATCAACTTAAAGAAGTGGAAGATGTCCTTTGAAAAGAAGTCTCTTAGGGTCATCATGCCCCTAGACCCTGCAGAAGGAGCACATTACACTGAACCTGTGCGCGACTATGTAGAAAGTGATGATGATATCGATCAGATATACAAGATAACAACACAACATGAGGATTGGATCAATCCTATGGCAGATGGATGAATTGCATGGGATAGGGATAGCTCTTGCACCTTAGATTCAGATGAAGAGTTTGAGAATTGGTAGAATCAGTTGCATGAAGTATCTACGCTCCGCTGCAACATGATGACCAAGTCACTAAGGTGTATTTCGACTGAGGTAATAAAACTCCCACATTATGATGGGTTGAATGATGTGGAACTTTTTTTAGATGAATTTGAAAAAGAAGTACCAGAAGAGCATCAATTCTAAGCACTAAAATTGACACTATGCACTACGTTTGTCTGTTGGTGGGTTACACACAAGGAAAGCTTTGTTGGATGGAGAGAACACTTAAGAATGATGAAGTTAAGGTTCGACTATGATAATACTAGAATGATAGAAAAATATAGTGGGAAGGATGATCTGTGCGATCATTTAGCATGAT
The DNA here is from genome assembly GCA_000404065.3 of Pinus taeda. Lineage (NCBI taxonomy): Eukaryota > Viridiplantae > Streptophyta > Pinopsida > Pinales > Pinaceae > Pinus > Pinus taeda. The sequence continues at coordinate 109,480 of APFE030898448.1, forward strand.
GGACTAAAACCTAGGGGACAGACCTGCAACCAGAATGGGTGCATATATTATGTCATACGTTAGATACGATCCTAATGAACTGGTTTTTGAAAACACAGCTTCGCCATGGGATTTTCGAATGGGATTTTTTAAGAGAAAGTTTCCTATTAACTTTCAGCTTTGAGGATAGATTTGAGAGTATTGATGAAGTGCTGCAAGAAATAAAAAGCAGCTATATTCAGAATGCCAAAGGAACCAGTAGAATGGACTCAGCCAGATTGGAGTACATAGTTGCACCATGCGCTGGAATGCTATAATGTGACTGTTGAAGAAGAGGATGACCCACAAACTATTACCATCCCTGAGACTGAATGACAGTGCAATGTTCAGGGAATGAAGGTAGCAAACCTAGATATATCATAGCCTCTGAAAACTCGACAAGTAAACATTGGGTTTGAAGAAGAACCCAAGTTCGTAAAGATAGGAGATTATTAGGATGAAGATACAATTGATAAGGTCGCTGAGCTATTACACAAATACCAGGACTTATTTCCCATGAATTTTTTAGATTTGAAAGGGATAGTCGGAGATTTAGGTGTTATGAAAATTACATTGAAACCGAAGGTGAAGCCTATTAAGCAACGACCTTATCGATTGAATCCAAAGTATAAGGAAAAGGTGTGCCTAGAATTGGATAAGATGCTGGAAGCTGGAATTATTGAGCCTGTAGAAGACTCTGATTGGGTAAGCCCAATGGTGGTCCAAGAAAAGAAGTAGAAGGGTGAAATTCACATATGTGTAAATCTAAGGAAGCTGAATGATGCTTGTGTGCATGATCCGTTTCGGACACCATTTATTGACGAAATATTAGATAATGTTGGCGAACAAGAAGCATATTCGTTCACTGATGGATTTTCGGGTTATCATCAAATAACAATCGCGTCGAAGGATAGAAGAAAAACAACCTTCGCGACTGAATGGGGGTGCTTCCAATATACAATTATGCCATTCAGATTGAAGAACACACTTGCAATATTTTCCCGAGTAGTGATCGGGCATGCAAGGAATTTATTCATAAGTTCTTGGAAGTATATTTCAAATATTGGACTATGTTTGGGTTGGTAAAGCAACATGTTGTGAGTCTGCGCCTCATGTTGGATACATGTCAAAGGTATGAGATCATGCTAAACTTAAAGAAATGTATATTATGTGTGCCTTTTAGGATTTTTCTTGGGCATGTTGTATGTAATTAGGGATTGATGGTGGACCCTACGAGTGATTATCATAGTAATTGTGAATTTGGAACCTCCTAGGAATGTAAAACAGCTGTGCATGACATTGGGACACACTGGTACTACAGGAAGTAGATCAAAGCGTATGCCCAGATAATCACATCAATGGAATAGTTGTTAGAGAAGGATGCGATGTTTTATTGGGATGAATATTGTCAATGCAGCTTGGATGTCTTAAAGGAAAAAATGGTGAAAATGGCTATTTTGTGTTTCCACACTGGAAAAAGGAGTGTCATGTGTTTGTTGATGCTTCCTGCATTGTGTTAGGAGCAGTATTAACACAAGTGGGAGATGGAGAGCTTGATCATCCGAAACATTTCGTGAGTAGAAATTTATCCAAAGCTTAAAATAATTACTCCACCATAGAGCGTGAAGGGTTGGTGATGGTCTATGCATTGCAGAAATTCAAACATTATTTATTGGGCAAACACTTCAAATGTATACAGATCACTCCATGTTGAAGTACCTGGTCAATAAGCCTGTGTTGGGAGAGAAGATATGTCGATGGTTGATATTGTTCCAAGAGTATGACTTTGAGGTGATTGTGAAGCCTAGAAGGCTGAACGCAGGCTCAGACCATCTATCAAGGACTGAAACAAGTGAAGAACCCAGTAGCTTAGAGGAAGGACTGTCAGACGTGTAACTCTTTGTGATGTGCGTCGTGGATGATCATTTTTCCGATATTATTTAGTTCTTAACTATGGCAATAGCTCCAGAAGTATATTCTACTTAACAAAAGGATTTAGTAGTTTGTGTTGCAGATTTTTTAGTAATTGTGATTCATTTATATAAAATGGGCACGGATGAGATATTGCGTAGGTATGTTCCGAAACTTGAACGTGCTAGTATCATAGTTGAAGCTCATGGAGGAGTGGTAGGAGGCCACTATGTAGGGAAAGAAACTGCGCAAAAGATTTTAAACACTGGATTATGGTGGCTTACATTACACAAGGATTCTAAGGCATACTGTAAGGTGTACGATGCTTTCCAGAGGACAGGGAAGCCTTTGCGAAGGGACGAATTGCCTTTAAATCCCCAATTCTCGTTGCATATATTTGATAAATGGGTCATTGACTTTATAGGTTTGATACAACCACCAAGAGAAAATATGGGAGCACAATATATTATTACTACAACAAAATATTTAACCAGATATGTGGAAGTGCAGTCAGTGAGGGATTATACAACTACCATTGCTACGAAGTTCCTCTTCGAATATGTCTTAACGAGGTTTGGATGCCCGAAGATTTTGATGAGTGATAGGGGTACACATTTTTTGAATGAAAGGATCAACGCAATGTTGGAAAATTTCAGGCATATCATCAGAAGAGCATGCCCTATCACCCATGGGAAAATGGAACGGTGGAAGCTTTTAATAATATTTTGGAGCATGAATTGACAATGGTATGCAACATGTAGAGGAATGACTGGGACATGTGCATACTTGCTATGTTATGGGCTTATAAGATGACATGTAAGAAGTTGACAGGACAAATGCCCTTCAGGTTGGTCTATGGAATCGAAGCAATCATGCCAATGGAGTATATTGTGCCCAGTTTAAGGATTCCAGCCTTGACTGAAATGGCGGACCATGAGATCTTGGAGGAACGGGTCGCACAGATCATGGAGTTAGAGGAAGGCCGTTTCCTTTCAGGATTTCATCAGCACATGCAAAAGGAACGTGAGAAAGAATGGCATGATCAATATATTAAGCTGTGCACTTTCAAGATAGATGATCTGGTGTTGTGATATGATAACAAGTTCGCAAGGTTCCTAGGAAAATTTCAAATGCATTAGTTGGGGCCATATGTTATTAAGGAGATCACGAATGGTGGTGCAGTTCAGCTTGTGAAGCTAAATGGGGAACATTACCCTGGAAAAGTGAACGAAATTAGATTGAAGTTGTACACAGGGGATACTACCCCTACGCGATGACTATATGGCAGTAGGGCAGTCTTAGTAATCCAAGCAGTTGCAAGGGATTGCGGGACTATAAACTACGTGGCCTAACTAAGGGAAAACATGGTAGGGAGGTTGCACGACGGATGACAAGGGTGCAATAGGTGAAGCTGTGTTGGATGAGCTACACTATGGAGGATGGTGCCACGTAGGTGGGTCCCAAGGTAACCGTTGAGGTTACTATTCATGATCTAAGGGCCAAAACTTCGTTAAGAGGAGTGGGTAGGTGTTATTTATGGCAAAAATATTTGAAGATCTACCGCCAAAGAGGCATTTATTATCATAATTTGGGGGGAACGGTCGTATTTGAATTCAAAATTCCCTATAAATCTTGCATGTTGGACCACTGAAGAACACTTTGCATTCTGAGACTGGTTTGGGAAATTTATTGTCTAAAGACTATGAGTCATCAATTCTGGGAATAATTTGTGGCAAGCCCAACATTTTTCACCACACTTTCATGGATCCAAAATTCCATTCTCCAACAAATTATTTCGACCAACCTTGCTGAAGTCGTGAGTTCTGGAGTTGTTGTGTCTAGCTTGTCGAGCCTTGAGATTTCAAGTATGGAAGCTTCAACTCCTATGCCTACCGTGCTGAGGTTGTCGAGGCCACATCAAACCATTGCAAAAGAGAAACAACCTACCACAAAAGAGAAGCAACCAACTGTAAGAGAGAAACAACCAGTCGTAAAGGAGAAGTAGAAGAAGCTAGTGTTGGTGAGAATGTCACCAAGGAAGATGATCCTGGTGGATGTTGGTGGCCACCTGCCTATCCAACTTGGACCCCCACAACTGTCTCTTTTAGTTTTTTCAATTTCCTTAATTGTAGCACAATTTAATATTTTTTGCAAATTTTTTAGTCTTGAACTTCCATAGCTGTTTTGAGGCCCTAAATGACATTTTTTGGGAAACCCGGGAGCAACATTGGTCATGGACAAATGTTGCTCACTAAAAATTTGTAGTCCTCAAATAGATCTTTCTAACAAGGTATTGTTCGAGTCAAACAGAGATCATATGCAAAGTTACAACCCTGGGAAGTTGATGTACTAATTTACCCAAATGGGGCCCACAGTTTGGCATTTCATCTCCTAGGTTTAGTAGCTGCCACATCTCTTCTTAGAGATGAGCAAGCATTGCCCTAGCCGGTTTATTTTCATTTATGTTTGTAAGCATATTCAATATTTTACATTAATGAAATGAAGTATTATACATCTCTATATTTATGGTTATCTCTGTAATTTGTTGTGTTCGTGTTTAAATCTGGATTAGTGGTATCAGAGCGGTATGCTCTTGCTTTGTCTTTCTTTGCATGTCCCCAACGAGGTCGATATATAAGGAGCTAGGGCTTGAACTTGTCGAACCCTTGTAGGACCAACCTCGCAAATCCCGATGGACTCCCATGGCAGATGAAAAGAAGACAAGTGGGCAGGAGATCCTATCAAAATCTTGCTCGAAGAATCCCTCGAGCGACAAAGGAACATGATGATGGACAACTTTGCTTAGATCCTTCAGCGACTACCCAGGGGCGGCACATCTAATTTCAGTAGCTATTTTGGAAGCGCCACACCCTTTAAGGTATAAGTTAACTTTGACATTCTCATATTCGAGGGTCAGATAGATGAAGACGCCGTAGATAAATGGTTAAATCTGCTAGAAGGGTATTTTTTGTTCATGATTTTTCCGGTCAAGAAAAGATTAGTTTTTCTCTTCTCAAAGATTCCCCCCACATCAAGGACTGGTGGGAAACCTATTACGAGTAGAAGGATGAAAGTACAACCTCACTGTTTTCAGCCGCACCCACTTGGAATTCATTCCAGACTGCCATCAAGGAGCAGTACTACGCTATCGGAAGCTATGAGGATCAATATATAGAGTGGACTGCGTTGCGGCAGGGAAGGGACCAAGATGTGCTAGAGTTTACCAATATTTTCCACCCTTCACACAAAGTTGGATATCAAGGATTCAGAGTAGCATTTGGTACTGAAATACAGTAGTTGCCTGCACAAGTACATCTAGGAAGAAATAGAATTCATGAACATCTCCTAGCTCAACATGGCATATCGATATGCCGTTAAGATCAAGAAAAAGTTTAAACAAAAGAAGTGAGACTTTGGATCTGTGAATCCAAAGCAAGGGAAAGGTTCCCCCAAACCGAAGAACAAAGGACAAAGCCAAGGTGGGGCGGCCCAAGACAACCTGCCAAAGTTGCAAGCAAAGAACAACGCTGCAAAGCCAAAAAAGGACACGGAAAAGTGGTGTGAGTTCCATAAGATCTCCACTCACAACACAAGTGAGTGTCGAGCCAAGTAGTCACTGGTGGTCAAGCTAAAGGTTTTAGAATCAGATGCATGTTCTGACTTTGAGTCAAAACCCAGCAAGGGGAATCACAAAGGGAAACAGATTATTGATGCGGAGCCCAACGCCACTGTTGCCACCATGAAGATCTAGAAGGAGGAACCTAAAGATCCAGAGGAGGAGGAATGTCTCTTTCACTCCCATATGTGGGTAAAGGGCTCCCCACTATAGTTCATTGTCGACAGCGGGAGCCAAAAGAACCTCATTTCGGCAGAGGTCGTGAAGCTGATGGGCTTATTGACCACAACACATCCACAACCGTACACCATCGGGTGGCTTCACCAAGGACGGGATCTTCGCGTGAGCCAGCAATGTCGCCTTCCACACAACATCAATCCCTTCATTGATGAGGCATTGTGTGATGTTGCTCCCCTTAATGTTTGTGATGTATTATTAGGACAACCATACTTATGGAAGAGACATGTTGTGTATGAATCAAGGCCTCGTGTTGTTACTGTTACTTTTGGAAATAAGTTGTATAGGATACCGGAGGTAGCACCGCCTACCGCCATCTCTTTGCTTACTGCAAAACAATGCAGTAAGCTCATTTCAAAAACAAGGAAATTTGTTTTCCTGATGATATGCCCTCAAGGAAAGAAGAAGACGGTGGCCACGACCTCTAGACAGGATCTCTCTACACGACAACTACAGATGGACAAGGTCATGGAGGAGTAAGAGGACATCTTCACCTCCCCTGCAGGGGTTCCTCTGTATTATCAGGTCAAGCACTCCATCGATCTGACCCCAGCTTCGCCACTACCCAATGAGCCAATCTATCAGCACTCCGTTCTGGAGAATGATGAAATCAAGAGGCAGATTCAGGAGCCACTGTAGAAAGATCACATCTGTCCGAATTCATTGCCCTGCGGGAGCCTTATCGTGTTGGTACAGAAGAAGGATGGGACTTGAAGACTCTGTATTGACTATCAGGCACTGAAAAATATCATTGTCCATAACAGGTACCTGATTCCATGGATTGATGACCTCCTGGACCAACTGAAGGGGGGAAAATATTTTAGCAAGATCGATTTGAAGTCAGGATATCACTAGGTACGAATTGAACCCTCCGATGTGTGGAATACTGCCTTCAAAGCCAAGGAGGGCCTTTTCGAATGGTTGTTTATGCCTTCCGAATTGACGAATGCTCATGCAACGTTCACGAGGTAATGGATGACATCTTTTAGCCATTCACCAACTCATTTGTAGTGGTATACTTGGATGACATCTTGATCTTTAGCCAAAGTTGAAAAGAGCACCTCCACCACATCTGACAGGTTCTCCAAACACTGCAGCAACACAAGTTATGTGCCAATTTGGAGAAATGAACTTTGGCATGACCCAGGTTCAGTATCTAGGATACATTATTTATGAATGGGGGGTGCATGTGGATCTAGCAAATATCCAAATCATTCGGGATTGGCCATCTCCAAACACTCTGATAGAGCTCCGCAGCTTTCTAGGTCCTGCCAACTTCTACCACAGGTTCGTGTTGGGATTTTCTCACATCGCTTGGCCCTTGAGTCAAGCCATCAAAGGAGGAGCGAAAGAAAAATTATTTTGGTCTGAATCTCAACAAAAGGCATTCACAGAGTTGAAATATCACCTCTTCTCACACCATTGCTCACATTACCAGATTTGCAAAAACCAATTGAGGTTGAGACAGATGCCTCTGACTATGCTATTAGGGTAGTCCTTACTCAACACGGGCATCTAGTGGCATATCACAGTGAGACACTTCAGACACAGTCTAGAAGTATCCCACTTAAGACAAAGAGATGTATTCCATTATGCGGGGTTGCCGACAATGGAAGCATTACATTTTAGGGAAGGAAACAGTCATCCACACAGACCACTGACCCATGTAGTTCATACAAACCCAAGGGAAATTGTAGAATTATCGCCATCAAAAGTGGTCCACATACCTGCAACTTTTCCATTTGAATATCAAGTATAAGAAGGGCAGCACCAATAATGTTGCAGATTTCCTCGGTTGACCATCGATCATGGCGTTAACCACTGTGCTGAATTCTTGTGGGCACGAGACTTCTAATTGGCCAATTCTCTACAAAAGTGACCCAAAATTCGGCCACACATACCAGACACTCTTGGAGGGTTAGCATGTTCCAGATTTTCACTTCTAGGATGCCCTGTTATGCCACCTATGTCACCTTTGTGTTCTTTCAAGTGAGCGTGCCAAGATGATTTGGGAAGCACACTATAGTTGGGTTGTTGGGTATTTCGGGGTCGAGAAAATGGTGGCAGTATTGCATAATTATTTCTATTAGTTGAATCTTTGACAGGATGTTGGGAAGTACATCAGATCATGCACTGCCTGCGCCATTTTCAAACAAACCATCAAGAAGAAAGGCCTCTATACCCCACTACCTACCCTTAGTTGACCTTTGGAATCCATCTCCATGGATTACATGTCGAGCCTTCCTTCTACTAAGCATGGAAACAACTGTGTTTTTGTGGTCGTTGACAGGTTTTCGAAGATGGCCATTATGGCGGCCTACAAGAAGAATATCACAGCAGAAGCCATTGCTAAACTCTTCTTTGAATGAGTGTGGGTACACTTTGGGATCCCATAGCCTATCATCATAGATTGGGACAACAAGTTCCTTAATACATTTTTGTCTAGTGTTTGGTCGATGGCTAACACCAAACTTGCTAAGTCCACAACCTTCCATCCTCAAACTGATGGCTAGACAGAGGTTGTCAACATGATCATCGTACACATTCTGCGCATGTACAACTCAAAGCATCCACGCACATGGGATGAGAGCCTTCCCTATGTTCAGCACAGCTATAACCGGGCTCTCCACAACTCGACTGGCCACAACCCTTTTTAGGTGGGGTTGGGATTCTAGCCACTATGTCCCATTGATGTGGCCATGCCATTTGTAGCTACTCACGCAGATTAGGCTCGTGTCCAGTCCGAAACAGTTAAGGCAAACAGTTTCATTGAGCACATCCAACATATTCACTAGCAGGTCCATGACATTCTGGAGAAATCAAATGCCAAGTACAAGTAGTGACATGATCAAAATCGAGTGCCACACAAGTTTCAGGTGGGTGACAATGTATGGTTGCATTTGCAAAAGGAATGCCTTACTGGAGCCTATCAGAAACTCTGACCACTCCAATATGGTACTTACACAATTACCAAGGCTGTGGCAAACAATGCATTTGAGCTCAACATTCCCCCATTCCTTGGCTTACACCCAGTGTTCAATGTGGACTGCCTTCGGCCATACTTTCCACCATTACTAGACACATCCGACATTACAGAACATCTCACACCCACATTGCATGGAACACACTGCAATTGATCAAATCATGGACACACATATCAAGCACACTCGCCAGCAGAATATCCAATTGTATCGATTTGTCAAAGCAAACCAACTCCTTCACTAGGGCAAGTGGCTCACCAAGGACCAAGTTCAGCAAAAGTTTCCTCATCTCATGGAGGAATTCAATGCAATGGGGACCATTGCTTCCTAAGGGGCAAGGAATGATCCAGGTGGATAATGGTGGCCCCCCGCCAAGTCCGCTTGGACCCCCACCATTGTTTCTTTTAGCTTTTTAGTTTCCTTAATTGTAGCACAATTTACTATTTTTAGCCGTTTTTCGGGTCCTGAACTTCTGGAGCTGTTTTGAGGCCCTAAATGATGTTTTTTGGGAAAACTGGGAGCAAAATGGGCCCTTGGACCGGTGTTTCTCTTTCTAATGTTGTAATTGTTGGATAGATCTTTCTAACAAGATATTGTGCACGTCAAACATAGATCACATGCCAAAGTTACGACCCCGGGAAGTTGATGTACCAATTTACCCAAATGGGGCCCACAGTTTGGCGTTTCATCTTCTAGGGTTAGGTTTTTGGATGTTTCCGATTTTCCATTGTTTCTAAACAATAAATAGGCCTTCAAGCCTCATTGTAACATAGTTCAGAGGCATGTAGTCACCACATCTCTTCTCAGAGATAAGCTACCATCGCCCTAGCTAGTTTATTTCCATTTCTGTTTGTAAGAATATTTCAGTATTTTACAGTAATGAAATGAAGTATTATTTCTATTTCATCTCTATATGTATGGTTCTATTTGTAGTTTGTTGTGTTTATGTTTAAATCTAGATCAACGAAGTTTCAGCATCGGTAGTGTCATTTGCAGCATAGTGCATGAAGGGCGTTCAATATAATTGGGCTAAGTATCTATGCCAGGAGTTCCTCGCAAACTGCCACGAAGCCCAAGAAGAAAGAATTCCATTTCATTATACTTGAATTTTATATTCCATTGTGTTAATTTCTTGGAGGTTGTTGGAGGACAGTCAGTTTCCTCCGCACAAGGAAGATTTACGCGAGGTAGCACGGTTCGCCTTGTTGTGGCCTACACAGAGTTCAAGGGCGGCTTCCATAGTGTGTCAATCAGAGTGCGAAAGGACCCAAAGAAAACATGGCACTAGTTGCCTTATTTGGTATTTGAGACAGATGTGCAAGAAATTGTAAGGTATTGGCCAACAGAGTGGCACGAGCTTACAACGCTTGGTGTAGGAACACGTAAAGGCATAGAGAGATATTTTGCATAGAAGTGAAAGGATGTAGCTTAGAAGGCCACACGTGCCTTAGCTGAGCAGAATAAGAAGGAAGCTACTAGGGCAGATGTGGAGAAGGAATGAATGGAGAAAGAGCATATAGCTAAAGAACATGTAGAAAAGGAACAATAGGATACAAAGGATGGTGGAAAGTTTGTGTCGCACCACACAAACGAACATGAGTTATTCATGCAGGGAGGAGGTGGGGGTGAGGATCAAAGCACTCTGTTCCGCTTGAAGCAATGTGGTTAGGAGCATATTGTTGGCCAGTGCAAAAAGCACATGTCAGACAAACATGCACACACCGACCCAATGGTGCTAACAGAAGGTGATCTTAATGAGATCGGAGATAAATTTCGTGACACAACCACTGAAGTGTTGCAAAAGTTTGAGAAACAATATATGCAGACACTAGGAAGCATCCAAAAGGATCTGTACGAGCTGCAAATCCAGGCTAACAGGATCTAGGTGAGCATTGGGAAAGCGAGCAGAGCACAAGCGAGCCTGACACAGGGAAGTCACACGGTGGCGGAGCTAGAATGGACTCTGGACCTCAGAGTCATTCCATTGCTAGAGGGGTCAGTCCATGTAGAATCAGATGAGGATCATGATGTGATCGACACAATGAAGGATATGGGCCTGAACTTGGTTATGCTACCGCTCCATACCCTCCATGCGTTGCATCAAGGGGTTTTAGATGAATTGAGGATTTTAGAGCAATGCGCCCTCACAGTTATTAGAGAGTTCAAAGTGAATAATGAACAAATGTTTGTGGAGAAAACTCAGGCATTGAAGGCCAAGGAGGAGATGCAGCAAAAAATTCATAGCTTAGAGATGACGAGGCCTGCATGCCAGTACCCGAATTATAGATCCTAGAGGATGCTGAAGCCTCCATAAAAGTAAGAAAGTTGGATGTCATAGTACGCACATTGAAGGATGAATTTGGTAGCGTTACCTTCAAGTTCCAAATGAACATATTAAAGTTGTAGTTGAAGTTGCAGCCTATCACTCCACCAGAGGTTTGGGAGCAACACAGAGAAACCATCAAGGATGGAATGAGTACATTGGATACCACAGTAAATGGTTGATCCTCAATGTTTGATGCAATGATGGAATTATGGACAAATCTATAGGGGGGCCTGTTAGCTCTGCTACATATTGTTGATATTCGAAGAATCAAAAGTAAGCTCGGTCCTTGTTTTTGCTCAAAGAAAGACTATAATGGTCATCCTCACCTTCTCCTTTACCTCTCTCACTCCCCCCTTCATCTCCATTTCCTATTACCTTTTGTTTAAAACCATATAAAACTCCATTGTTCTTAAGCCTTAAGCGCTTAAACCCATACCCCCCATAAACCCGTGCCCACACGACCGCGCGCCTTCACAAACCCTTCCATCGCAACCTTAGCCATTGATCTCTGTCACCCTGATCCAATGGTCCTCTTGTCACATCAAACAAAGTGACCCACGCGATTAAAACCCCACCGTCCTATCATCTCCGTCGTGATCGAACGACGTTCGCTCTCCTCGCGCCCACAAACTATTGGGGTGATAACGCGCGATGGAAAGTGATTTCATCCTTCCCCCGCCACCACGGATCACACTTTTAATGGAATCACATGCCGCTGTCCTTTTACCGCCCCGCGTCCGAAAGCGGTGTGACCAAAACAGCTTACCGCTTAGCCTCCTGTTGCCGCCCGATAACTCTCGCATGTCTCCTCCGCCCGATATCCGTAGGATCTGTACGCCCAAAATCCAATGGTTCACGATCGCCCCACTCCCGTATCTCCCGATACTCTCTGCCAAACAATCCCCATTATCTATCCTCTTGATCCAACGGCTAATCTTCCTCCTCCATCCAACCCGTTTATTCGCCATGCAGTACACGTCAATGAACTGTTCCATGCACCCGAAGGATGAAGGTGACCAGCTCATCAGTACCATTAGCAATTGCTCCGCAACAACTACATTCAACGGGCAGTATGGCCAAGAAAGAAAAGGACCGAGTATGAATATGTAGCTGTATTTAGCAGTTATGGAACTTAATGGATAAGGACACCCCAGCTACCCGAGAGGACAACAGAGCACCCGAGGAGATCAAATTCACTCACAGAGACAAGTAAATGCACTCAGAGGCTCCATTAGGCAACTAAATGTGGTTGGCGGTCAGTTATGACCCCTCCATACCTAAAATGACCGAGTTCCTTTGAAATGAAACTCTATATATACCCCCAAACAAGATGTAATCGAGGTTGATGATTGATGTTTTGATGTAAGGTTCAACTTCTGGAGACTGTAACTATTTTGATACTTGCAGCATCTCATCTTCATTTTCAGCTAATACAAGCTTCTTTTGTTGTTAATTGCTCACTTTTCATGCTTCTTCTTTTCCAAGTTGTGCTTGATATGTTGTATTCCTGAACTCTTGATGTTTAGCATTAGAGTAGTTGTCATCCTACCTCTGTGTTAAAGTCTTGCATGTATCAGTGAATGAGTTATTCAAGTTTCTGTTCACCTAGTGCTAGAGAGTTGTCATCTTGTCTGTGCATTAGGGAATTAGATTTGCAGACTTCTTTACTGGTTGCAGCCGGCCATCACATGGTCATGTGCATCTGTTGGTGTGGTCAATATTCTCCATATTCACCTAATCCTTAAACTGTGATTAATTGGTGGTCTAAAGCCTTGTAGTTTGGGGGTGTTCATGCATGTCTGGAGTCAAGCAAAATAGAAGTGGTTATTGGCTTGGACAAACATCATTCCTTCCATTCATCCATTTGCAATAATAAGTTGAATTTATATGTTCCCGAGCATCTCCGAGCTACAACCTAGGAGATTTTCTTGGGGTGATAACATTAATTGGTGCCGTTTCCGGGGAGAGAAGATTGAAGCTCAGCTTCCCTAGGAAAATGACATAGTTCCAGCTTTGATGATAGACAAATCCTGGACACATTTCTGGTTGTAATCATCTATCTGGCGACTCTACTAGAGAACCAACCTAGTGGTGACTCCATATTATAGTTCTGGCTCAGTTTATGAGGCATACCCAGAGAAATCCTCAGAAATCACCACCTGACCCAGTGCCTAACCCTGAGAAGATTTTCAAGTAGAAGAAAACATCATAGAAAGGAGCATCAGGATTAGGTAAGCCAAATAAATCTTATGTATCTCTGCAAGAGAAGATTATAACTGAGGATGTACATTTTGAAGATATAAAGCCTAGCATTGTTAGTGAAGAAATACCTTCAGAGATTCATAAAGCTCCTTGTTCTTTTAGTTCCCCTTTGGATCTCAGTCCAAAGAAAGCCTCCCATACAGTCCATCATATTTTGCTGTCCCTGTCATCTATTTCATTGCTTCCTACCATTCAAACTGCCAGTATCCTTCCATATATCCCAGTCATGGCAGGCCAATAAGCACCTACAAAGATGGAAAGAATCATAGCTGCTAGGTATGGACCTTTGGTCTTGCCCGTTCCTTTGAATGTCATGCCTGCTGGAGAGTATCAGAAATATATGCCTAAGTTCACTGGTATAGAGGGAGTAACAGCTAAAGAACACCTTGAATCTTTTTATAATTATGATGATAACCTAAATATCAGTGAGGATGATGTGTGGATGAGAGTGTTTGTCCAGAGCCTTGATGGAGAGGCTAGAAAGTGGTTCAGAGAATTGACCCCTAGGTCTATAGCAGATATTGAAGCATTAGATGATGTATTTCTAAAGCATTGGGGAGATAAAAAAAAACTTGCTATATTACCATACAAAGTTTTGAAGCCTCAAGTGGGAAAATGGGGAATCATTGCATGATTTTAATAAAAGATCCAATCATATGTATAGTAAGATACCAGCTGAAGTAAAGCCAACCCCCACCTCTGCCAAACTCACTTATGCCAATGCTTTTGACTCTGATTTTTTCCTGCTATTGAGGGAAAGAATGTGTGCCACTCTAGCTAAAATGCAAGATGCAGCCCTAGAGGTGGAATCTAATATTATGGCTATAGAAAAGCTCAAAAGTTATGCTGATAGAAGGAGACACAAAGGCAAGGCTTCTTCTTCCTCTGTTTCATCTTCAGAACCTAAATTAGATAAAATGACTAAGATGATAGAGTCATTGGTTGTTGAAATATCTAAGCTGAAGGTTGAGAAAAGCTCTGGAAAGGGAAGGCTTCCAAACACATTTGCTCCAAGAAACCCAAATCCATTCAGAAGAGCAAATGAAAAATTGCAAATCATTCAGAGAGGTAAAGAAGCAAATGAAGAACAAAAGATTAAGGCTCCTTACCAAAACGTAGTCACGGAGGAAGAGCAGTTTGAAGAAGAGGATGAAATTCATTGCATGGAAGATAAAGGCAGTGTTGCTTTTTTGACATTGGCTGCCTAGGAAGAATCATTGTTGCAGGACCAAACCAGTCAAAGGTGGGACAGAGAGGCTGTTCTGCAGACTGATAAGTGAAAAAGGTACAATCTAAGGTCAAAAGAAAACAATTTCAAGGAGAATCTTGCCCAAAAAGTTGTTGTCCCAACAGAGCAATAGAACATCAGACAGAAAAGACTAGCAGTTGATCCAGTCATCCTCAAAGCACCAGCTTAAGAGGTAAGAGGTCCTGACAAGTCCCCTTCCCCTTTTAGCTCGGAATCAAAAGTCTAGAAATTAAAAATATTTGTGCCTCTAATAGAACTTGCAAAGGGTGAAGCTTTTAGAAAGCCTATTCTTGATGCTCTTGAGTTGAAAGCCATACAAGCCCCCACCGACTACGTCAATTTGCAAGATGATAAGCCTGCAGTTGTGCTTAGCCCAATGCTGAACCTGCTGATGATAATTCTCCATCATTCTATGTCTCCTTGACCATTCATGACAAAATCCTCCACAATTGCCTGCTAGACACAGATGCCAGCCACAATTTGATGCCCAAAGCTGTCATGGAAGAGTTAGGCCTTGATATCACCAGACTATATCATGATCTATTCTCCTTTGATTCAAGAAAGGTGAAATGCCTAGGATTAATCAAAGATTTAGTTATTACCCTAACTCAGTTGCCCATGAAGAGCATGGTGATGAACATTGTGGTGGCAGATGTCCCTCTCAAGTTTAGCATGCTGCTGTCTAAAGGGTGGATTAAGAGACTAGATGGGAAATTACAGAATGATTTATATTATGCCACTATCCTAGTCTTTGGAGGAGAAAGCAGGAGATTGTATAGAGAAGCACAACTGGCCTACATCATAAGTGATGAGAAGAATCCTTCCAATCATCCCATTTATGCTGTGGACACTGACTTTGGAGCTTGTATTATCCAAATAGAAGAATCTCAAAAGGCCTCAATGCAGATCAAGAAACCAGCGAATCAGGTAGAGGGAGAGCAAGGAAGTCAGGTTTGGGAGATGTTCTTTGATGGAGCATGTTCAAGGGAGACTGCAAGAGCAGGGGTGGTGCTGATATCTCCAAAACAAGAAAGCACACATCTGTCTTTTAAGTTGGCTTTCCAAGTCACCAACAATATAGCAGAGTATGAGGCTCTGATATTGGGTCTCAATGCAGCAAAAGACAGAGGAATCAGAAACATAAAGGTGTTTGGAGATGTTGATCTTATCATTCAGCAAGTGAACAAAACATTTCAAGTAAAGCACCCAAGGCTGAAAGCATATAGAGATGAGGTATGGAGAATTAAAGATTCTTTTGATTATTTTTGTATCTCATACATCCCTAGAGTTAAAAATCAGCTTGTTGATTCCCTTGCTATGTCTGCTAGCATGTTTATCCCTCCTATGCCTCCCAGACTTGTTTATGAAGTCCAAATGAAATATAGACCATCCTTGCCTGATAATGTCCAGCAGTGGAAAGTTTTTGAGGATGATGATGAAGTGAATAGGTTTCTGCAAGTCATTGATGAATTCTTTGAAATGAAAATTGATCAAGAGAATGAAGCCTTGGAAGGAAGCCCCCAATCCCAGCTTAGAAACAAAATTGGTAAAGATAGCATTTTCCAACTACCCAACAATTAGATACCTAAAGGTCTAGTCCATTTAGAAAGTTTGTTTGGCCAGAATGATGTGCCTTATAAGGCTGCCCAAAAAGAAGACCAATCTGCAGTTTGTAAGCATAAAATAGGAAATCCAGTTCAGCCAAAATACGTAAATCTGTCCACCCACCTATCTGTTGCCCAAGTTTTGATTACTGCAATTTAATGAAGCAATTTGTTGATGTCTTTGCCTAAGAATATAGTGACCTGAAAACGTATGACAAAAAGATCATCCAGCATAAAATTCCTTTAGAGAAAGACACCATCCCTTTCAAACAGAAGCTGAGACCAATAAATCCTTTGCTCCTCCCTCTGATTGAAAAAGAAATCAAGAAGTCACTGGCTACCAAAATCATAGTCCCTCTTAGATATTCAAAATGGGTAGCTAATTTGGTGGTGGTGAGGAAGAAAAGTGGAGAAATCAGACTCTATTTTGATTTCAAAAATTTAAACAAATTCTCTAAGAAAGACAATTATCCTCTACCCAAGATGGAGAATTTGTTGCAGAAGGTCTCAGGGGCCAAAGTGATGTCTTCCCTGGATGGATTTTCAAGGTACATCCAAATGACCAAGAGAAGACTACATTCACCACTCCTTGGAGCACTTTTATGTACTCTAATATGCTTTTTGGGTTGATGAATGCTGGAGCTACCTTTTAGAGAGCTATGGTTATAGCATTTGTCGGAGAGAAGGATAAGTTTGTCCTTATCTACCTTGATGATATAACAATATACTCTAGCGACCATCAAGACCATTTGCAGCATTTGAAGAAAGTGTTTTTGAAGTGCAGAAGGTTTGGGATTTCAGTCAATCCTAAAAAGTCACAGTTTGCTTTAGAAGAAGGCAAGCTGTTAGGACATGTCGTTTCTGCTGCAAGTGTCCGGATTGACCCAAAAATAGTAAGAGAAATACAGGCCTTGTCTGTCCCGAGATCAAAGAAGGACATCCTGTCCTTTCTAGGTAAAATAAATTTCATGAGGAGGTTTATCCCAAATTTTGCAGAACTTGTGAAGCACATTACCTCCATGTTGAAAAAGGGGTCAGAGATCAAATGGATTGATGTAGCAAGAATATCCTTTGAGTCCATTAAGAAAGCTATTATGGAATCTCCTACTTTAATTAGCCCAGATTACAGCAAGGAGTTCCATATATTTTCATTTACCTCTGATGACACCTTGGCAGCAGTTTTATTGCAAGCACATGAAGAAGGTTCAGAGCATCTAGTAGCATTTTTCGGCAAAACCTTAAGGGATGTTGATCTGAGGTATGATATCATTGAGAAACAGGCATATACTCTTATAAAATCCTTGAAAGCTTTCAGAATTTACATTCTGCATTCCAAGATAATTTCATATGTGCCTTCTGCTTCAATAAAAGATGTCCTAACACAACCTGATGTTGATGGAAGAAGGGCTAAATGGATCGCAAAGCTTATTGAATTTAACATAGAATTTAAGCCTACCAAGCTTGTCAGAGGTCAGGGCCTCGCTAGACTAATGGCTGAAGACAATTGCAGAACATTGGACATAAATCTCATGAGTACAATTTCAGAGAATGGTTAGATAGAAGAACAAACAGCTGAAGTAGGGAAAAATCAGTCATTGGTAGAAAATCTAGCTTCTTGCGATTGGTACTTTACAATAACTCAATTCTTACTGAAGCTAGAAATTCCTCTAGGCCTTAGTCCAAGCCAAGCCAGAACTATTAAGCTCAAGGCAACTAGATATTGCATTCATGAAAATCTACTCTATTGGAGGGATCTCTTTGGAATTCTTTTGAGGTGTCTGGACAAAGAACAATCCATGGAAGTGATGCAGTAGTTTCATTCTAGGATATGTGGAGGACATCATTATTGGAAAACTACAGCTCACAAGATCCTCAAGGATGGATATTATTGGCCCACCTTGTTTGTTGATGTCTTTTCATTTGTTAAATTATGTGGCAGGTGCCAAAGATTTGAAGGGAAGCAGTAATTGAAGTCCCTACCCTTAAAACCCATACGTGCTAGTGGCCCTTTTCAGTAGTGGGGCTTGGATTTCATTGGAGAAATCAATCTACATTCTAGTGGCCAACACAGATGGATCTTAGTTGCCACTAATAATTTCACTAAATGGCTTGAAGCAATCCCTATGAGAAAGGCTGATCACCAGGTGGTCATGAGGTTCTTAACAGAGAATATCTTCACTAGATTTAGTTGTCCACATACAATAATCACAAATAATGCAGCAGCCTTTAGGGAAAAATAATTGGTGGATATGTGTGACTCAATGGGCATTAAGTTGGTTCATTCCACCTCATATTATGCTCAAGGAAATGGTCTAGCAGAATCTTCCAACAAAAGCCTGATAAGGATAACCAAAAAGCTGTTGGAAGACAACAAAAAAATTGGGATTCTAAGCTCAAGTATGCACTGTGGGCTGACAGAGTAACCACCAAGAAATCCATAGGAGATCCTCCTTTCAAGATGGTATATGGCATTGAAGTTATATTCCCAATTTAGTTAATCCTCCCTGTGGCAAAGTTCTTGCAAGAAGAGCAGAATGAGGAAGGAGACATGGCAAAAAGGATCACTGATTTACCAGAGGTACATCAGATCAGAGAACAGCTAATTGAGAAGTCTATGGCACATCAAAAGAATATCAAGGAAGCTTTTGATAGGGGGGGGGAAATATACTATTTTCAGGTTGAAGACTTGGTTCTTAAGTGGGATGCACTGAAAGAGAAGAAAGGTAACCATGGGAAGTTTGATGCTTTATGGATGGGGCCTTTTATCATTTCTCAGATCCAAGGGAACAATACTTTCATACTGCAGAGTATGGAAGGGGAGACAGTTTGTGATGGCCCAGTTGATGGGCGTTTTCTGAAAGTTTATGTTCTTTAAGGTTTTTAGGCCTTAAGTTTGTAAATATGTTATTTTAATTAGTTTTAGTGTAGACTCAGTTAGACTCCATGCCCAATGGAACACTAGGGAATTTTTCTCATTTGGTTTTGAAGAACAAGGCATTGGTCTGCAAGTCCTTGAGACCTCACAGGGAGGATCTCATCCCCAAAAGGAGCCAGTGTTAGCTCTACTACATATTTATGATATTTGAAGAATCAGAAGTAAGCTCGGTCCTTGTTTTTTCTCAAAGAAAGCCTATAATGGTCACCCTCACCTTCTACTTTAGCTCTCTCACCCCCCCCCATCTCCATTTCCTATGCCCTTTTGTTTAAAACCATATAAAACTCCATTGTTCCTAAGCCCCAAGTGCTTAAATCCATACCCCCCATAAACCTGTGCCCACATGACCGCGCGCCTTCACAAACCCTTCTGTCGCAACCTTAGTCGTTGATCTCTGTCACCCTGATCCAACAGTCCTCCTGTCACATCAAAAAAAGTGACCCGCGCGATTAAAACCCCATCGTCTGATCATCTCTGCCGTGATCAGACAGTGTTCGTTCTCCCCACGCCCGTAAACTATCGGGGTGATAACGTGTGATGTAAAGCGGTTTCATCCTTCCCCCGCCGCCACATGTCACACTTTGAATGGAATCGCATGTCGTTGTCCTTTTACCGCCTTGCGTCCGAAAGCGGTGCGACCAAAACAACTTACCGCTTAGCCTCCCATTGTCACCCAATAACTCCCGTGCGTCTCCTCCACCCAATAGCCATAGGATTTGTATGCCCGAAATCCAACGGTGCATGACTGCCCCACTCCTGTATCTCCCGATACTCTCTGCCAAGCAATCCCCATCTTCTATCCTCTTGATCTGATGGTTGATCTTCCTCCTCCATCCGACCCATCTATCCGTCATGCAGTACATGTCCATGAACTGTTCCGTGCACTGGAAGGACAAAGGTGACCGGCTCATCAGTACCAGTAGCAATTGCTCCGCAACAACCACATTCAACAGGCAGTATGGCCAAAAAAAAAAGGACTGAGTATGAGTATGTAGCTGCATTTAGTAGTTGTGGAACTTAATGGATGAGGACACTCCAGCTACCCGAGAGGACAATAGAGCACCCGAGGAGATCAAATTCACTCACAGAGACAAGTAAATGCACTCAGAGGCTCCATCAGGCAACTAAATGCGGTTGGTGGTTAGTTATGACCCCTCCATACCTAAAATGGTCGAGTGCCTTTGAAATGAAACTCTTTATATACCCCCAAACAAGATGTAATCAGTGTTGATGGTTGATGTTTTGATGTAAGGTTCAACTTTTGGAGACTGTAACTATTTTGATACTTGCAGTGTCTCGACTTCATTTTCAGGTAATACAAGCTTCTTTTGTTGTTAATTACTCACTTTTCATGCTTCTTCTTTTCCAAGCTATGCTTGATATGCTGTATTCCTGAACTCTTGATGTTTAGCATTAGAGTAGCTGTCATCCTACCTTTGTGTTAAAGTCTTACATGTATCAGTGAATGAGTTATTCAGGTTTTTGTTCACCTAGTGCCAGAGAGCTGTCATCCTGTCTGTGCATTAGGGAATTAGATTTGCAGACTTTGTTACTGGTTGCAGCCGGCCATCACATGGTCATGTGCATTTGCTGGTGTGGTTAGTATTCTCCATATTCACCCAATCCTTAAACTGTGAGTAATTGTGGTCTAAAGCCTTGTAGTTTGGGGGTGTTCACACATGTTTGGAGTCAAGAAAAATAGAAGTGGTTATCTGGCTTGGACAAGCATCATTCCTTCCATTCATCCATTTTCAACAATAAGTTGAATTTATATGTTCCCGAGTATCTCCGAGCTACAACCTAGGAGAGTTTCTTGGCATGATAACAGGACCCGAATCTGTAGAAGCTAAACACAGATGTCCGGGAGATGTAGCGATAGTATGATGAGGTCCAAGCAACTGCTTGCACTTTGGATCTAGTGTGATGCCTCTCGAAGCTATAGGATGGCAAGCAACTGCTAATAGAGGTGGAGGACTTGCAGAGGAAAGAGGCCTTGTTGAAGGCTAGATTGTAGTTGTGGCTAGAAGAAGCTTGTTAGGTTACTCTGTCATTTTAGGAGAAGCTCAAGGGGCTAAAAAAAATGTAGAGGACCATGCACTTAGTAGTGGAGGGCCAACCACAGAGAAATTGGTCAAAGAGGTACAACAGGCAGTGGCATAGAGCGCTGTTGAAGTTGCAGCGATGCAGGTTGAGCTAGGTGGTCTTCACAGCAAGATTGCAGTGCCATCTGAGTGACTCGAGGGTGAGTCATGATCTTTGTGTTGGGGACCAGTTGGGATAGGGTCCCTAGGGTCAGTTTTGGGGTAAGTTAACCCAAATTTTGCATATGTTTTTGTAAAAAGATGTAAAGTCTCCGCGATATTTGGATGCAGAGCGCGCGAATAGATAGGTGTCAAAAGGGTCTTAGCCCCTTGTTTGGATAGATAGTTAAGTCGGTTTTAGGACTCAATGGTTTGCAGACCATGGTATTGTATTGAAAATTCTATTTATTCGAGTCATAGCAAGTTTAGAAGGAGTGGAGTAACTAAGAAAAGATAGAGACTATTTTGGGAAAGTGATAAGGCATGAAGGCTTTGCTTCTTTTACTTAGGTGAGAAGGGGAAGGCTCCTACAGTTGAGCGCGTAGGAGGCCTTGTTAATTCCACAGCTGAGTGCATAGACCCTTGCAACTAAGCGCGTAGAGTAGAAGACTCTGTAATCCGAGCATTGAAGATAAATAAAGGCTAAATTTTGGAGAATTACTATGCAATTTCAGCATTTCTGTTTATGTTATGTTCTGTCACTTAATGATATGTTCCATGAAATAATGTATGAATGCCATGATAAACCATTGAATCTATCTTATTAATGCTTGATTTAAGTAGCTACCTTGTTTCGCAAAGTTAAAATCTATTTCTGCTATGTTTTCTTATGAATTGAATGGATCTGCCCGAACCCATATCTAAGGTTGTTTATTAATGCATGAAACTAGATAAACCGTTTGTTTAAGGTATGAAAATACTGATAGTGGACCTTCACAAAGGTTTGAAAGCCATTTTAACTTTTTTATAGCGACGAACCCCAGAAGGATACCGATCTGCGCGAAGGTAGATCTAAACTATCAGAGCCTAAGAACTATTTATCACATGTCCCTGGATGCAAAAACCTGGTTCTAGCATCCCTTAATACTACTTCGAGTGGTACTGCAGTCTGTGCTATGCAGGTTGTTTCAGAAAGGGCCAATAGTTAGGGTTTTTTTGGTTGGCACGAACAACTTTGAACCTAGGTCAGGCCCCCTTAAGCCAACATCAACCCAAGCTAAGGAAACATGAGAACCAACCAAAAACAACCAAGGAAAGTAAACCCACAATCACCATGGCTATCCAGGAAATGGAAAAGCTAGGAAATCCACTATCAATCTAGGAAATACTCCATGTCAATGAAAAATCACAACCAAGAAACCACATGCATGTGCCATGCATGCCAAAACTAGTGAAGGAAACATACATGAAACTCGGTACCCGTAAGCATATCTGATGTAGTTTCTGATCAATACCTTCTTGCTCCAAACATCCAAGTATGCCACACCCACCAAGAGTGCTCCAAGAAAACTCTAAGTCTCCAAGAGTATGAGAGTGTTGGCATTATGATACAGGTGTTGTCCTTGATGGCAACTCACTCAGATGACAGTTCACACAGTGCACCAAGTCAAAGAATGAAGAAAGAGAGGTATACACTAGTTCACTTTGTCCAAGGCGTGTATACACGTGGGTTAATAGAACAAAAGTAGCGTATAATGTATACATGCACTTTCATAGGAAAAAAGCGCGTACATGTTCGAAAACCAAGTTTTTGGTCCAAGGTATATGATCCAAGGTATTTTGGTCCAAGTTATTTGTATTGAGGTATTTGGTCAAAGGTATTGACCCTAGGTATTTGGTCCAAGGTATTGGTCCTAAGTGTTTTTGGTCCAAGGTATTGAGAAAGGCCTAAGAGTATATAAGGAGGAGAATATCATTAGTCCTAGTGTGCAAGTAATAAGATTCTAAGGAATACTTCTATTTTAAGTATATTTTATGTTGCAGGAATCATGAGACTTGAAATGACTTATTCTTGAATGATCTGATATTGGTTGAGACTAGATCTGATGTTTTGCTTGTTCTATTTTTTACCTATCATGATCTGGTTTTGTCTAAAGTATGGAATTGTAGCAAAGTTCTGAGTCAATATTTGTAGATTTGTACACGAGTTCATCTTGGCCAAAGAGCATGTACATGCAGGTTTGGTTCTCTCAAGTAGCATATACAAAAGAAAAGCTTCTTTCAGATCTGACTAATCTATCTGATCAAATTCTGTTGTTTCACTTCTGTCTGTCAATGAAGTCTTCTTAGATCTGAATGTAAAACTGAACGCATAAGGAGGTTGGGATTTGATTGGTTGATTGTATAAGTGAGAAGAAGTGATCTTTGTCCCTAACTGTGTAGAGATTTGTAAGTTCACAGTAGATATTCAGTATATTGATGTTTGGTATAGACTTGATTCAAAAATTTATGTTTACAGTAGTTTTGAAGGTATACGCAGGTTTGATTCATGGAAGTTGTGTATACATACAGGTTGGGTTCAGCCAAGTAGTGTATACACTCTAATGCATGATTTTTGAGGTTACAGCTGATTTTGAATGATGATGCAGGATTCTAGGTTCAACACAGTGTTTTGGTGTCAATGATCTGATTGTTCAGATTAACTGAATATTGGTTGATGCAGTTTAAAAGCTTTGATGGGTCTAGTGTGAAAATTTGATGAAACGTGGCCTTTAGATTGTGGTGTTGTGGTCCAAGAGTATCCAGTCTAAAAATTCATGAAACGTGGTCCCTGGTGGAAGAGTGGAGTTTTCTGTAGGTTGGCACCTACGTACTAGTAAATATATTGGCTAGTACAAAAGATAGATGCTTGTAGCTCCCTTCCAGTAGAAGCTGGAGAACAAGAGAAGGTTGTAACCTTCTGCAGGTAGAAGCATGCATACTGGTATGAGTTTGCACCAGTACAAGATTGTAAACATATTTTCTTATTATTAAAAGAAGACATAGACGATAGCAGCAGGTGATTTTTTCCCACATTGGGTTTCCAACTTAAATCTTGGTGTTCATGTGTGTTGCTTATGTGTGATGCTTTATTTTGATTTTACTGCACCGTCTAATAAATCTCTGATATACCAGTTTAATTTCAACACATGATAAATTGTCTAAATCACAAGTTCTCTGCATATACATTGGTTTCTTTAGGCATAGTCGCGTGTACACGCTAGTTCACTTCACTAAAGTAGCGTATATAAATATGTTTGGAAAATAAAAGTATTGATCTGATAATACTGAATCACCCCCCTCTCAATATTATTTCCAACAATTGGTATCAGAGCAAGTCCTTCAGAGCAAGCTTGATCGCTTGAAGGGAGATCCATCAATGTGAATAGTCAAGAAAGTATAAGATCCATCAGACTGCCAATATTCGATGGGAGAAACTTCGTTTATTGGAAAATAAGAACCATAGCCTACCGACAATCACTTGGAATGGATGTTCGAGAAATTGTGGAAGGAGGATATACATTTCCAACAGCGATTCCTACAGATGCGGCAGGTAAAATGCAATATGAAACCAATGCCAAAGTTGTGAATAATTTATTGGGAAGTCTGTCACAATCAGAGTTTGTCAAAGTTATGTAGCTCAAATTAGCCAAAGAAATCCGGGACAAAATCGTTCTGAGCTACGAAGGAGACTCTCAGGTAAAATATGGGACAAAATTGTTTTGAGCTACGAAGGAGACTCTTAGGTAAAACATGCTAAGCTTCAAACTCTCATAATTTAGTATGAAACTCTTAAGATGCATAGTGATGAGAGTATAGCTATTTACTTCTTACGTATATATGAGGTTGTTAGTTGTATGAAGAATCTGGGTGAAGAAATAAAGGAAGTTATCTTAGTTGAGAAAGTTTTGAGATCGTTGTCTGCTAAATTTGAATCAAAAGTATCTACCATACAAGAAAAATAGGATCTACAGAATATCACTGTGACACAGCTTCACGGAATCTTAACTGCCTTCGAGATGAGAAAAGGAGGACCATTAGATATGAGAGAAGCTGCATTTAAAGCCTCAGCAACACGAAAGGAAGAACATAATGAATCAAGACATATTTCAGAAGAAGAAGATGAGGTAAACTTTGTCAAGAAGCTTCAACGGGGTTTTGGAAGGTTTAGAGGTAAGCTACCCTTCAAATGCTTTGCTTGTGGCAGAGTCGGTCATTATGCTGCCAGATGTCCTCATAAAGATAAATATGAAAAAGGAAAGGAATATGCAAAAGGAAATAGAAAAAAAGTTGTGAATAAAAGGAGTTACTATACTCATGGAGATAGTGATGGCTTATCTAATAGTGATGAAGATGAAACTGGACAAGATTACAACCTTCTCATGGCTTATGATAGCAATGATTTTTGGGATAGTTTATAAGAGGATAGTAATGGTTTATCCAATATTGATGATTATAGAATTCTCATGGCTTATGATGATGATAATTTTTGGGATGATTTAGAAGAGGAAGACCTTCATGAAGAAATATTTAAACTCAAAATCTATTTAGAAGAAAACAATATGATTATAGATTCCTTGACATACCAACTTGCTGAAAAAGAAAAACACAATGAAAAACTAGAGTTTGTGGGTCTTAGAAAGGATCTTGAGAAAACAAAATCTCTCAATATTAGATTTGCTAAAGGATCAGAAAATTTAAATGAAATTGTCAAAGTTCAGCATTCTCCTCTGATAAAGATAGGTCTTGGATATACTGAAGAAGCATCCCAATCACAAAAATCGTCAACCTCCACCAAAAGCTATCTTGATGTAGCAAAGACTAGTGAACAGTATGAAAATCATCATAAAAGGGTATAAAGTTGATCACCAGGTAAATCATACTCAATTTACTCCAAGGATGAATAGAATCCACAACCAACCTCAGGAAAATCATACTCAATTTTCTCCAAAGATGAATATCAATAGAAACTGCAATCACCAGGTTAATAGATTCAATGGTCACATGAACTTCTTTAATTGGAAATGTTTTGCATGTCATAATTTTGGGCACAAAGTTGCTCAATGCATTGCTTACAAAACCATCATGACTAGAGAAGCATGAAATCAAAGGAATATAACAGGGATCAAGAGAAGTTCCTATAATAACTTTTCTGCTCTTGAAAATGAAATAGAATGCTCAATCTGTAACAACTTTGGTCATGAAGAATATGAATGCAAGAGAAAATTTCGGTAAACATCTCAAAAGGAGCAAACACCATTAAATCCTGAGATATGGAGAAGTAAATAATCTCAAACAAAAAGATGTGGTATATCCTTGTATGCAGAAGGACAAGAAAATCAGTGGTACATCGATAATGGATTCTCCAAACACATGACAGGTGACAAAGAAAAACTTCACTCATATAATTCCTTCGAAAAGGAAAAGAATGTCTCATTTGGAAATGACACTCCTGTTGTCATAAAAGGTAAAGGTTATGTTTTCTTGAACTAAAAGGTTAAAGCTGGAAATGTTATGTATGTAGACGGTTTAAAGCATAACCTGTTGAGTGTCAGTAAAACGTGTGATCAAGGAAATGAGGTGGTGTTTCGATCAAACAGATGTGTTATTCGTGAGCTTGATGCAGGAGAGATCGTGATTAAAGGTACAAGAAATCCACACAAATTATGCATACTCAAGGGAGGAGAACAACAATGTTATCTAAGCAAAAATGATGAAAACTAGTTGTGGCATAGAAGATTGGGACATCTAAGCTTTTCTCAAATAAGAAAAGCATGCAGACTCAAGGTTGTTCGTGATCTTCTAGATATCAACATCCCTGAAAATACAATATGAAAACCATGTCAAATAGGTAAGCAAACGAGAGTTCAGTTCACGAAAAAAGAAGGGTCATATAGTAAGCCTCTTGAACTTGTCCATACTGGTTTTATGTGTATCATCAAGGAAAAAGTCACCTCGTGGAGAAGAATACTTTATTTTGTTCATTGGTGATTTTTCTAGAATGTGTTGCATAGGTCTTCTAAATCATAAAGATGAAGCATTTGAAAATTTCCAAGCCTTCAAAGCCTTGGTTGAAAATGAATCTAATCGAAAAATCAAAGGCCTAAGATCTGATCGAGGAGGGGAATTTACATCGGATGAATTCTTTGACTTTTGTGAACAACATGGAATAAAAAGGCAATTCTCCACTGCAAGGACTCCTCAACAAAATGGTGTGGTAGAAAGAATGAACATAATAGTTCAACAAATGGCTTGAGTTATACTATATGAATCTGGAACTCCTGCATTGGGGTGAAGCTACATTCGCTGCCGTGACTATTCTCAACAAAGAAATGTTCGGGTAAATAGCACTCAAACTCCACATGAAATTTGGTATGGTAAGACTCCTATTGTAAAATACTTTAAAGTTTTTCGAAGCAAATGTTTTATCAAAAGGATTGATGAAAAACTTGGTAAGTTTGAAGCCAGAGCAGATGAGGTATTCTTCTTGGTTATTCTTCCAGAAGTAAAGGAGATAAACGTCATAATAAAAGACTTGGAAAAATTGTTGAAAGCATTAATGTTGTAGTTGATGAAGCATGCAAAAATCTAAAACAGATAAAAACAAAAGATTATGATAATGAAGAAGATGGGGACTATTTTCCCACATCAAATCAAAATGATATTGAAGAATAAACTAATGAAGCACTAGAAGAATAGATAGTGGTAGAAGAAAAGAATATGTCCATGTATGTTCAGAAGAATCATCTAGAAACTCAAATTTTAGGGAAAAAGAGGCAGGTGTACAGACAAGAAGAACTATTACAGGGACCTCAAGCTATCTAGCATTACTATCCTCCGCCAAACCTCAAAATGTAAATGAAGCATTCAAAGATGAATGTTGGGTCAAGGCCATGGATGAAGAACTTAAGCAAATTGAAAAGAATGATATTTTGGAATTAGTTCCTAGACCTCATGATAAAAATATTATAGGAACTAGATGGATATTCAAAAACAAGTTGAATGAAAAGGAGAAGTCATTAGAAACAAGGCTAGACTTGTTTGTAAAGGGTGTGCTCAAAAAGAAGGTATAGGTTTTGAAGAAACTTTTGCACTTGTTTCCAGACTTGAAGCCATAAGGATGTTTCTTGCTCTTTCTAGCTTTCAGAAATTCAAAGTATACCAAATGGATGTAAAATCAACTTTCCTTAATGGAGATTTATAAGAAGAAGTTTATATTGAACAACTAGAAGGATTGATTCTTGGAAATGATGCAAAACTTGTATGCAGACTCAAAAATGCTCTCTATGGTCTGAAACAGGCTCCTAGGGCCTGGTATTACCTCCTTGACAAATATCTACATCAACAAGGTTTTACAAAAGGTTCAGAAAATAGAAATCTATATACAAAGATTGAAACTGATAAATTTCTAATTATTATTATATATGTTGATTATATCATTTTTGGTAGCAATGAATAATCCATGAGTTAGAATTTTGCTTCAGTAATGCATCAAGAATTTGAAATGTCCTTGCTTGGTGAACTTACCTATTTTCTTGGTCTACAAGTTCAACAAAATAAATATGGTATCTTTCTTTCACAAATCAAATATCTCAAACAGATCTTGAAAAGGTATGGAATGGAAGATTCTAAACCTGTATGTACCCCAATGGTAACAGGATGCAGTCTCAGCTCAAATGATGAATCAACAGCAGTACATTAACCAACTTACAGATCCATGATTTCCAGTCTTCTTTATCTAACAGGCACCTAACCTGACATCATGCATGCAGTAGGAGTAGTTTTAAGATTCCGAAAAAATCCAAAGGAATCACACCTTCAAGCAGTCAAAAGAATTTTCAAATATCTTCAAGGAACTCGGGACTTTGGTTTATGGTATCCTAGGGATGCAAATCTTACTCTTCATGCATATACAGATGCAGATTGGGTAGGAAGTGTTGATGATAGAAAAAACACTAGTGGTGGTGCATTCTATATGGGTTCAAACTTAGTGTCTTGGTTCAGCAAGAAACAAAGTTCAATTTCTTTATCAATAGCTGAAGCAAAATATGTGGATATTGTATCTTGCTGCACACAACTACTTTGGATGATGCAAACTTTGCAAGACATTCAGATCACATGTACTCAACCCATCTCCATTCTATGTGACAATACAAGTGCCATCAGTATTTCAAAGAATCCAGTCATGCACTCCAAGACCAAGCACATACCCATCAAGTACCATTTTCTACGAGAACAAGTGCTTGAACAAAAGGTCAAATTGGAGTGTGTTCCCTCCAAAGAACAGGTTGCTCATATATTCACTAAAACACTTCCCAGAGAAACATTTGAATATCTCAGACAAAAACTAGGAGTAGTTAATGCATCATCCTATTGTTAAAATTCATTTTTTCAGAGAAAGGCTATTATACACATGTTTCATGAAGTATAGTCGCGTATAAATTCAAGCTTCTATGGGTGAAGGAGCATATATGTTTTTCAGACAGAAAAACAATAGGGAAGACTCTGATATGAGTGCTTTGTGTGATGTTGATGATTACAGTCTATTGATATGTTATGTTCATTAATTTTTATTTGACTAACAAAGATGCCTTGATCATTGACTTGTTAACAATACACAGGTAGCACATGTTCAAGGGGAGCATCAAACTTCACACATTTTGTATTGTTGGCATTGTGGTTTTTGAGTCTAGCTATAGATTCAAATATTTATACCACTTGTTTCTTAAGTCATGTCAAAGTGTAGGGTGTGATATGTCTTCTCATACATTTGAATGAGTCCTATTGGACAAATGATGTAATTTGTATCCCCACTTTGCATGGGATGGATGGTGTAATATTTATTGTATTTCTGTCATGTATAAACAATTGGTATATCCCCACTTGGTTGGATGGATGAGTCAAATTTGGTATATCCCCACTTGGTTGGGAAATGGATGTATGTATGATTCATTGGTGATAGGAAGGCCATACTCACATAGTTGAGTTATAAATTAATGTTATTCTTTTGGAAAATATTTTTGTAGACTCTGCATGTGCTTAGGGGGAGCATGGACGGTTTCAATGCATCTCAGCATGTACAAAGGGGATCTCAATCAGAGAATTTAGCATGTACTCAGGGGAAGCATGGACAACATAATGTATGTCAAAGGGGGAGAATATCTTGATCCACCTTTTGCCCTTGATGTCAAAGGGGGAGAGTGTCTTGGTGTTGTTGTTGCCATCAAGTCCAAAGGGGGAGATTGTTGGCATTATGATACATGTGTTGTCCTTGATGGCAACTCACTCAGATGACAGTTCACAGTGTAGCAGGTCAAAGAACGAAGAAAGAGAGGTATATGCTAGTTCACTTTGTCCAAGGCGTGTATACACGTGGGTTAACAAAATAAAAGTAGCGTATAATGTATACACGCACTTTCACAGGAGGAGAAGCGTGTAGATGTTGGAAGACCAAGTTTTTGGTCCAAGGTATTTGATCCAAAGTATTTTGGTCCAAGGTATTTGGTCCGAGGTATTTGGTCCAAGGTATTAACCCTAGGCATTTGGTCCAAGGTATTGGTCCTAAGTGGTTGTGGTCCAAGGTATTAAGAAAGCCCTAAGAGTATATAAGGAGGAGAAGATCATTAGGCCAGGTGTGCAAGCAATACGATTCTAAGGAATACTTCTATCTGAACTATATTTTATGTTGCAGGGTTATGTTTGAGACTGGATCTGAAATATTCATGTGCACCTTGAGTTCAATATTGGATCAGGTATCATGAGACTTGAAATGACTTATTCTTGAATAATCTAATATTGGTTGAGACTAGATCTGATGTTTTGAACCTGTTCTATTTGTTATCTATCATGATCTAGTTTTATCTAAAGTTTGGAATTACAACAAAGTTATGAGTCAATATTTGCAGATTTGTACGCATATTCGTCTCATCCAAAGAGTGTGTACACACAGGTTCAGTTCTCTAAGTAGCATATACAAGAGAAAAGCGTCTTTCAGATCTGACTGATCTATTTGATCAAAATATGTTGTTTCATTGCTATTTGTCAATGAAGTCTTCCTAGATCTGAATGTAAAAATGAATGCATAAGGAGGTTGGGATTTGATTGATTGATTGTATAAGTGAGAAGAAGTGATCTATGTCCCTACCTATGTAGGTCTCTATAAGTTGACAGTAGATATTTAGTATATTAATGGTTGGTACAAACTTGATTCAAAAATTTATGTTTACAATAGTTTTGAAGGTATATGCAGGTTTAATACACGAAAGTTGTGTATACATGTAGGTTGGGTTCAGATAAGTAGCATATACACTCTAATGCATGATTTTTGAGGTTACAGCTGGTTCTAAATGATGATGTACTATTCTGGTGTCAGTGATCTGATTATTCAGATTAACTGAATATTGCTTGATGCAGTAGCTTTGATGGGTCAAGTGTGAAAATTTGATGAAACATGGCCTTCAAATTGTGGTGTTGTGATCTAGGAGTATCCAATCTGAAAATTCATGAAACGTGGTCCCTGGTGGAAGAGTGGAGTTTTAT
This sequence comes from Pinus taeda, assembly GCA_000404065.3. NCBI lineage: Eukaryota > Viridiplantae > Streptophyta > Pinopsida > Pinales > Pinaceae > Pinus > Pinus taeda. The sequence continues at coordinate 141,218 of APFE030898448.1, forward strand.
GTAGGCTATCACCTATGTACTAGCAAACATATTGGCTAGTACAAAAGCTAGGGGGTTGTAGCTCCCTTCCAGTAGAAGCTGGAGAACAAGAGAAGGTTGTAAGCTTCTGCAGGTAGAAGCCTACATTCGGGTATGAGTTTGCACCAATACAAGATTGTAAACAGGTTTTCTTATTATTAAAAGAAGACAAAGACGACAGCAGTTGGTGGTTTTTACCCACATTGGGTTTCCACCTTAAATCTTGGTTTTCATGTGTGTTGCTTATGTGTGATGCTTTATTCTGCTTTTACTGCACTGTCTAATAAACCTCTGATATAGAGTTTGCACCAGTACAAGATTGTAAACATGTTTTCTTATTATTAAAAGAAGACAAAGACGACAACAGTTGGTGGTTTTTACCCACATTGGGTTTCCACCTTAAATCTTGGTTTTCATATGTGTTGCTTATGTGTGATGCTTTATTCTGCTTTTACTGCACTGTCTAATAAATCTCTGATATACTGATTTAAGCTCAACACATGATAAATTGTCTAAATCACAAGTTCTCTGCATATATGTTGGTTTCTTTAAGCATAGTCGTGTGTACATTCTAGCTCACTTCACTGAAGTAGTATATATAAATCTATTTGGAAAATAAAATTATTGATATGATAATATTGATTCACCCCCCTCTCAGTATTATTTCCAATAGAAAGAGAGGGATAATAATGAAAGAGCTCCAAAACTGAACTGACAAAAGGTTACCAACAGATCCTTTGAAGCCTTTTTATCAATGAGGCCTCTATTTTCTTCAGTTTCCATTATTTTCCTTCATTTTCCTCCTCACATGCAACTTGTGACCTTTCACCCCCTTTTCTCATTTCCATTATTTTCATAAATAAATGTGCCAAAAATGCCATTTTTTCCTTTCCAAAGCCTTAGCCATTTCCTTTACCAATTTACTTAACCATAAACAATCACAAGTAATCCCCATCACTAGGATTCTACCCAACATTCAGCTTGAAATAAGTGACCCATCATCCGTGGTTAGTTTTTTGCCTTTATTTACTTTTATTACATGGAATTTTCACCAGAGTTGTTAGAGTTATGATTGAAACAATATGAAGAAAAATATAGGGTAAATAGTGACTCACTTCACAAGGGTGTAACCCAAAAATAAGAGCTCATATTTAGGTGTCGAAGTAGTCAATGAAAAAACATGGGATTGTAGAGTCCAACCATGGAAGTAGATTTGAAAATTTGAATAGATAATCCCTCAAAAAATTTAAAATAGTATGTCATGACAGAATGAGGAAATCGAGGTAAATAGGCCAAAACATTCAGAGGCCATAACTTCCAGCTCGAGAATCGGTTTTTGGACAACCATATAGTCGATAGAAATATATCAAGAAGGGAAATATGCCTATCAACCCAGAATTTTGGATTGAGGTAGGAATTTTCTTAAAATTTTGAAAAAGAAATTATAGGTGGCTTATAACACTAGACAAACATGAGGATCAAGAGTGTGGGAGATGCTCAGGGATCCTACATCCAGAAAGAGGAGATCAAAGCCATGAATATTAACTTGGGTAATGCTAGAATATAGACAAATGGGCATGGAATAGGTAGGACATAGGATAGAGATATGGAGGAAACCATGAGGAGCCTCAAAATGGAGGTTCTCAACTACAAAGTTGATAATGAGAGATTGATAAGGGAACAAAGGCAAATCAATACTCATATTCTATATATCCTAAATCAATTACGAATGAGAATGGAATAGAGGTATTACTCTAGGCAAGAAGATGAACATTACTCACAATTCAAGGGGGAGATGTTGGATATTCAAGGACTTTAGGAGTGTTTCTAAGTAACATCATCATGCATCTAGAAGGTAAAATAAGAGAGCTTATGTTTCATCAAACTCAGGAAGTAGTCCAAGCATATCTCTATTAAGGAAACCAAGAAGAATATTTGACTTGTATAGTCTACAAGGAGAACTTAGGAAATTTAAACCTCCCACATTTAATGGTGAACATAATAAATGAGAGGAGGTTGAATCATGGTTATTAGAAATGAGGAAATACCTTCAACTACATGATTACTCCAATTTAGAGGCACACATTTCCATCTATCATTTGAAGGGGAAGGTGAATCTATGGTGGGAACATGATCCATAAACTGTCGTGGATATTCCATTGGAAAGTTCGTCACAACAAATTTCTATATCTGCAAAATTAATTGTAATTAGTGCATGCATGCGAATATAAATTATGCAGAAAAGTAGAGAACGAATAAAACAATATCACACACACATAAGACACAAGATATTCTCTTTGGGAAACCCTTTCGGGAGAAAACCTAGCTGGAAGGTAAGGCCACTTCTCTCTCTTTCTTTGTTTGGAAATATGGATGCAGATACAAAGAAGTAATGTTTGTGGCCTATGGGCTGCTATAGTGCATATATCCTCTCTGTGTGCTCTACCTCCTATCTCTCCTAGCTATGTTTGTTCAACTATGGAACAAAATTCTCTTGCAAGAATGGAATGCCTCTTCCTCCCAGTGGCCCAATTATATCACAACCTGATAGCCTACTAGTGGTTAATTTTGACTACATCAACTCTTAAGTAGAGTTACAAAATAGACTCTTCTAGATTCTTTTACATCAAAAACACGTGTCTAGCCCCTTTTCCATGAATAATGGGGGCTAATGCGGCATCCTCCAGAACTATAGGTGTGAAAACAAGAAGGTCAACTTCTGAGTGGCATAAATTTTGCATACGGACTTTGATTGACGTGATTCTTGCACCGTTGGAAAGATTACAGCGTGTAGAATAGCATGAAAAGATGCTAAACTTAAGAGAAAAAATTTTACCCACAAAAAACGTTGTTTGATGCCTCAAAACACTCCAGGAAGGCTTCAGATCCCTTTTTGCCAAACCGGGTCCAACCGGTAAAAAGCGGTCCCGTGAGTTGATTCCTCCACTTTTTCTACTCCAAATACATAAAGATGGATGATAAAAAATATAATGATCCAATTTAGATCAGAACAAATCAAAGATGTGAAACATCTAGATGAAAGAAAATCTCGTGGAGGAAATTTAAAAAGTATTTTGAAAGGAAATACCTATCTGAACACTATTACGAAAGGAAAATGTGGGAGGTTTTTGAGCTCAAGTTGGGAATATGACTATGGAAGAGTATGGTTGGAATATGACCATGGAAGAGTATGGTTGGAATATGACCATGAAGAGTATGGCTAGAAGTTAGGAAATATGACTATGAAAGAATATCAAATGCGAGGGTGTTGCAACATCAAACACTAGACATTTTGCATCATTTGAGTTGTAGCACATAGCTCTATCATTTTGCAACAGCGTAGTTGCAACTCTTGCACTATATTGTGTTGCATAACATGTTGCAACATTGAAATTTTTGACGTTGCACCAACGTGTTGCAACATTAAACTCCATTGTGTTGCATCAACATGGTATGCCTCTGAATTTCATTGTATCACAATAGTTGCACACTAATCGTGTTGCAAAAACAAAATGTCGAAGGTGTTGCAATGATATAGGGGTGTTGCTACAACTTGAAGGAGTTGCAACAACACAAAAGGTATTGCAAAAATTTTCCTTTACTTTCACTTCAAAGGTATATGTATGAATCTTCCTAAAGTGATTCTCATGAATTTTAATCAACTAGCATAGAAAGTAAGATTCCTTCCTAGATACAAAATAATGAACATTAAAATGGCATTAGTGCTAGATAATTGTACCTTGATAAAAAATGCATCTTTATGGGAAAAATAGGTGATGGGCTAGTATAAAAATGGAAAATGGTACTTGAAAAGGTGTTAGATGAGTGCTAAAAACATGCCAATTTGGACACCCATAATAAGAAACACATGGGGTTTGAACTTGACAATACCTTGGTTATGTGTAATAGGATATAATGTCATGGTTTCTAGACTACGGACCAAATAAAGAGCGAGTCTCTCATCCTTATCATAGTTGAGGGGTTACCTAGATATATTTTTTCTCACACTGTAAATAACATGTTCCTAACAATCATCTCCCTCTTGAACTAGCAACCGAGTAATGGTTATATTAGATGCAGACAAGTATAGGGTGTAATCCATTATGAAGTTGAAGAGATCGATTAGGGGGTATTTCAAAAAGGTTTTTTTAAAGAAACAAAGTATTGTTGAGCCCATTCATCCTAGAGGAAAGGGATACCTTGACATAAAATACACATGAAGCTGAGGATAGGTGGCATAATTAGGAATGAAATGATGCGATAAATTGGTGTTGCCTTGAAGACTTTACAATTGACACAAATAGGAGGAGAGGATCTCACAAATGGCTTGGGCCTTGAGGGTATCTACCATTATTCCTTGTTTAGAAATATGACGGATCTTTCTTCTTAATACTCTTCCATGATGCCAGAGCATGTGGTTGCAAGAATACATGTCTCTTGAATTTTAGACACTATTGCTTTTAAATACTTGATTTCATGATACCAACCCTAGAAAGTTGCTTCTAATAATATTATTGCATTTTCATTCTTCACATCCATTAAAGTTGAGAGTGAAAATTTGTAATGGCTATAGTACACCTAGAAATTAATTAGAAGTACCACATATAATACCAAATCAAACCCCAAAAAACCCTCTATCCAATAGTAAAACAATAATAAAATAAAATAATATTTTTCCCTTTTTAATGTAAAACAATGTTTTGATACCAAATGTTATATTTGTTAGCTATGCCATAAGGTTCATCGAGCTTTAACCTTGAGGTTCGAATTTTGGCGAACCTTAAAAAAATTTTGAGGTTTGGCAAACCTCATCGAACCTAATAGCCATTGTTGACACCTAATCATAGGGATTGGGTGAACAATTGTAAATAGTGTAAATAAATAATAAGAGAAAATGGAGTCATCGGGAGATGAAACTCAACAGTCACTCCCTCATGTATATATCTATGAACAACCTAAATGAATAAACATAATCTCATTTGAGGAGTTACCTCCTGTCCTTACATGGTATCAAAGCCAACTCTATTTTTAGCATTCCTACCCTTGTAGTTCCCTTCTATGTATTATGGCTATTCTTCCCATGTTCTACATTTCTACAACTAGACACATATGCCAGCACAAATTCCTCAACCGATCATCAAAGAACTAAACCTCTCTTCATTAACGCTTCAGCGAGATTCCTTTTTGAATACGTTTCATCGAATGCGACAATTTTGTTTCTGAGACATTTGGAGGGAATAATGGCAACTTCCTCAAAAATTTTCTTGTTGGTATGGAAGTCGAGTGTAATACGAGAGTAGTACCTCTCTATTATCTATCAAGAGGGTTGAGAGCACAAGGAGGCACAACAATTCGTGGGAACGCAACCTCTATTGTAGTGTTTATCCTTGTTTTCAGCATCCCTTGGTGCTCCCATACCAGAAAGCAGCCTCCATCGTAGCATTTATCCATGTTTTCAAACCAATAATGCCCATATTTGAAGTATGATGCTCCCTCTCATACATATGCTACTCACTTACATAGGTTTCTCCAATACGTTGCATTGTCGCTGCTCCGTATGGGCCTAGAGGCGAAGTACTACTTGTGGCCCCCATTTCTAGCCCACCCTGGAAATCTAAGCTCAAAGCTCAAAGGTTGCTCATTCCATGCTCCATACTCTCCTTCCTCCCATGTTATCGCTACTCCACTTAATACACAACCTCTGTTGCCTCCATTGCCTCATACATAGACCTCCCTTATGCTTACCTCGGCCTCTCCACAAATGTAAATGGCCCCTCCTCCAAAACTTTGTTGCACTGCTCTTTGGCAACCAAAGTGTATCCCACGTTGTCACTGCTCCTTCCTCCCATGTTGTCTGCTCCCTCCTGTACATTGCTCCCTCCATGCCGCATTGACCAGAACTACATTTTTTTTTACTGTAACTACATTTTTTTACCATAACTGCATTTTTACCATAACTGCATTTTTACCAAAACTGCATTCTTGACCAAAATTGCACTTTTTTTCTTCAAAATATTGCTATTACAATGTAGTTTTTTTCTTTAACACCAGAAGTGAAAATATTTTATATATCAGCAGCAAAAGTATATTTTTTTGCAGTTCACAAACTTTTTAAAATGCATTCATTGATATCTATTGTGGGAGTGGTTCTCACCTGTAAGGAGAACTATCCAGAATAGTCACGTAAAATCAAACACACTCTCATTTTTATTGAGTTGTGGAAAGGAGTTTGTGTTGGAGACGGAGACAAAACTAGAACAACCTACCTCAGACAAGGAATTCTCCATTTCGGAAAATAAGAATAGCAAGGCTTATGCCTTGATTGAAGCATCAGTAAATGAAGAGGTGAGTCACCATTTTCAAATGCTTTCACAGCCTTACAAAAACTAAAGGAACTCTATGACTCACACTTTGCATGTGTAGTTGTTCAACTCATGATTAAATTGTTTAGCCTTGAATTACAAAATGATGATCTTCTTGCTCTTGCATCAGAAGTAAAATCTATTGTGCATGATATCAAAGTCACTAATGTTGAACTGAACATTCCTATGATAGCTTTTGTCAAGGCACTTTATCCCACTTACTCAAATTATCTTGAGTCATTGCAAGAAAATGGAAACCTCAAAGAAATTACCTTTGACTCCCTTGTGAAAATTTTTTTTGAAAGAGAGAAATCTTTTTGGAAGAAGACAATTGCTCATACTTCTGAAGAGATTGTGTGTCTTGCACATAGAGAGAAGAATCTTTCTCAATATTCTTCCAGAGGAAGAGGTGGTCAAAGAGGAAGAGGAAGAACAAATTTCAAAGGCCGGGGGGGGGGCAGCGACTCTCAAGGAGAAAATTCAAATTTACATTGCATACATTCCAAAAGAGATGGATCACATGGTGCATCCACCTGCAAGTTGCCTTGGGACAGAATTGCACATGAAAGAAACCAACCCAAAGGTAAAACTAATGACAAAGAAAAAGATAAAGCACCTGAATCCATTCACTATGTTGTGGCACACTGTAATATTGGAGTAAACGAAGACTTATTTAATGCTTCATTTGCTTCTTGGAAAAGTGATTGGTTTGTTGCTTCAAGAGCAACTTGCCACATGTCTTTTAGAAGATATTTATTTTGAATAATTTACTGACAATGTTGATGGAGCAGTATACTTTCCAGAAAAATCAAAACTCAAGCCATCGGGGCTTGGCACTATTAGGCTTAAATTACTTGGTCTTCCAAACTTTCTTTTGCATCATGTTTTATATCTCCCACAACTAAGGAGAAACTTGTTGTCCTTGGTCCACATCTGCCAGAAAGGACTCTCCATTCACATATTTGATGGAAAGGTTGAGGTGAGAAAAACATTAGACCACTCACTTGTCATGATAGGGATAAAAGAAGAAAGGATTCTCAAGCTGTAGGGTACCTCTGCTCGTGCACAAAATTTCTCATAAAATTCTCATTATGATGAAGGTACATTTCCATCAAGTTTATTAGGTCATGCCAGATTTGGACACTTGAACTATCACAACCTTTTCTTGTTGAAGAAAAATGGTGTTACTGGTTTGCCTACGATTCCTAGGCAACTTAAGCAATGTGATGCTTTCATTCTAGGAAAGCATAACAAATAGTATTTTCATGATTCACATTCCAAAGCACATAGAAAACTTGAAATCATTCATTCAAATTTATGTGGTCCAATGCCTGTTCCTTCTGCAAATGGAAATAAATATATGATAACATTTATTGATGACTACACTAGAATGTGTTGGGTTTATTTATTGAAGAACAAATCTGATTCTTTTTAAACATTCAAGAACTTTCATACATGGATTGAAAATGATGCAAAATCTCATATTGGCTCTATTCGTACTGATAATGGGAAAGAATACACTTCAAATGAATTTGAAAACTATCTTCGCCAACATGGGATTAAACATCAAACAACTGTGCCTTATAATCCCCAACATAATGGTGTAGCTAAAAGAATGAATAGGACAATCTTAAATATGGTGTGCTCCATGATGTTTTTCAAGAATGTAAAATTGATGTTTTGGGCTGATGTAGTTCTATGTGTTTTATATCTAAAGAATAGATGTCTATCTAATGCTATTAGAAACAAGACTCCCTATGGAATGTGGTATGGAGACAAATTTCCTTCAGTAAAGCATCTCAGGATCTTTGGTTCCACATGTTATGCCTTGATACCAAAGGTACATAAAAACAAACTTGGTGCAAGGAGTCATAATTTTATCTTCTTGGGGTATTCAAACACCTCCAAAGCATACCATGTCTATAATGAAGTCAATAAAAAGTTTGTTGTATCTAGAGATGTAATATTTCTTAAATCATCCAAAGCTGACAATGTTGTTGAGTGGAAACTTGATCACTTGGATAGATTCACAAATGCAAAATCATTTCAAGAATTTGATAATCAAATTCCACATCCTGAAGGGGGGATTCCTATACTAGATCAACCTATGGAATCTTCTTCTGGAGCACTCTCTCCCCCAAGAATATAATGAAAAATCAAGCTAATAGTCTCGGTTTTAGGATTTAGGAGAAAATATTTGTGTATGTGTTTTATGTGTTATGCTCTCGCATTGTTTATTTTCTATGTTTTAGAATTCATATATAGGTAACTTCTGTACGAGGTTAAAACCTACATTTGGTGTTAGAGTTGTTTTGGCTTCAAGGGGATGCCTTTGTTGCTGAGGGGTTTCGCTCGAGTCTATGGTGGACCCTGTTTAGTGGGAGATCTGCGAGATCAATTATGGTGGTGAAAAAAGATGGCGAGCAGTGGAAAGATAGAGATCGAGAAATTTAATGGTCAGAGTTTTGAGTTATGGAAACTCAAGATGGAGGATCTGTTGGTGGATAAATATTAGTGGATTGCAGTAGATCTAGGTACTAAACCAATGGGAGTGTCTGATGAAGAATGGAAGAAGTTGGATCAGAAGGCAAAGAGCAAAATAAGATTGTGTGTCTCAGATTCAATATTGCTGAATGTATCAGGGGAAGCTACGACGAAGTCTTTGTGGGACAAGTTAGGGACTTTATACCAATCTAAGTCTCTGATGAATAAATTGTTCCTACGAACAAAGCTGTATAACTTGAGGATGAAAGATGGAGACTCAATGACAGAGCATCTGAATGCACTTAATACTGTGGTAAGTCAATCATCATCTGTTGATATTAAAATTTCAGATGAAGATAAGTGCATCAGTTTGTTGTGTTCTCTACCAGATTCATGGGATAATTTAGTTATTGTAATAGGTAGCAATGCAACTACCTTGTAGTTTGATGAAATAGTCTCATCCTTGCTGATGGAGGAAATGCGACGGAAAAATATGGAGAGCCAAAATGGTGATGCCTTGTTTGTACAAGAATGGTCCCAGAACAGAAACAAAAATAAGTCATCGAGTGGGAGGTCTAAATCTAGAGGGAGATCTAAATCTCTAGGAAAACATGTAAAGGTGATGTGCTAGAAATGCGGAAAGGAAGGGCACTACAAAAGGGACTATAAATCTAAAGCTCCTGATAAACGAAAGGGATTTGATGATGCTCCTTCTATAGAGGCGACAACCACCTCAAATGAAGGTGGGGATGTGTACTTGGCTTCTTCAAGTACACATGTAGATCATGAGGCATGGTTGATTGACTTAGGTGCATCCTTTCACTTCACTCCCCATAGAGAGTGGTTCTATGAGTATGAGGAATATGATGGTGGTGATGTCTTCTTAGGGGATGACAGGAAGGCTAGAATCATTGGTCGCAGAAAAATAAAGTTGAAGTTGCAAGGTGGAAGGGTTAGAACACTTCCGGGTGTTCTGCATATTCCTGCATTAGCCAAAATTATGATTTTTGTAAGAAAGCTAGATGATGCAGGTGTAAAAACAATGTTCAAGAAGGATACCTACAAGATGGTTTGAGGAGCAGTGGTATTGATGCAGGGAGTTCGGATTGGATCTTTGTACAAACTACAAGGTAGCACTGTTGTTGATGGGTGCAACAACTCTGTGATTCCTGAAAGTGGAGCAGAAAATCTAGTGGTCTCTGGAGAGAAGACCATGTTGTGGCATCAAAGGCTTGGACATATTGGAGAGAAGGGCCTTCGAATACTTCATGGTAAAGGTATGGTAGAAGGTATGAGTAATAGCTCTCTGGATTTTGATTTCTGTGAAAATTGTGTATATGGGAAGCAGAATCGGGTGAGTTTCCCCTCTGGTGGTAAGAGGACGAAACAGATATTAGAGCTTGTGCACAGTGAAGTGTTTGGACCTGTGAAAGTTCCATCACTGGGTAAGTCTGTGTACTATGTATCATTTATAGATGACTTCTCAAGGAATACATGGATATATTTCCTTAAGAACAAATCTGAAGTCTTTGACAAGTTTAAAGAATTTTAAGGCTCGGTGGAAAACTAGACAGAGAAGAAGATAAAGGTGTTGAGGATAGATAATGGTGGAGAGTTTTGCAGTAAGGAATTTGAAGAATTTTGTAAGAAGTGTGGTATAGCACAGCAGAAGACTACTCCATACACACTTGAGCAAAATGGAGTTGTAGAGAGAATGAACAAGACGTTGATGGAAATGGCAAGAAGCATGCTCAATGGTGTCGGGTTAGGATAGGAATTATGGGTAGAGGCAGTGGAGACAACATGTTACCTGGTCAATAGATCAACTTCATCAGTGTTGGAGGATAAGACTCCACAAGAGGTATGGACTAGTAAGAAACCCTCTCTTTCACATCTGAGGGTATTTCGATGTGATGCATATGTATATGTTCCAAAGGAGAAATGAACCAAGTTGGATAGTAAATGTGAAAAGTGCATCTTTAATGGGTATAAGGATGGTTTAAAGGGTTATAAGCTTTGGAAATCAGTAACAAGAAGGTTGTGTACATCCGAGATGTGGTGTTCAGAGAGGTAAAAGATGTTATTAAACATGAAGTCCAACCAAAGGAACTTGAGAAGAAAGAGTTTGAGCTTAAGGAGGAATAATCAAACTCTACAACAGAGGAGGAATCAAAAGATGAAGAACCACAAACTCTATGTGTGAGAAGATCAGTTCGAGAAAGAAGGCAGCCATAAAGGTATAGTCCATATGCTTTTTGTTCAAATATTGCTTATCTATCACTGATGATGATCCCAGAACTGTGAAGGAAGCAGTATATTCTGAGGACGGAAAACTCTGGAAAGAAGCCATGGTTGATGAAATGGCATCTTTAAACAAATATGAGGCTTGGGATTTGGTGGAGTTTCCGGATGGAAGGAAACCCATTGGCAGAAAATGGGTGTTCAAGAAGAAGACAAATGCAGAAGGAAAGGTGGAGAAATACAAATCTCGGTTGGTAGAAAAAGGTCTCTCCCAAGTGCCGGAATTGATTTTGGTGATATTTTTTCTCCTGTTTCCAAGGTAAGTTTTATTAGATCACTTTCATCTGTTGTTGCTGCTTTTGATTTTGAGGTAGAACAGATGGATGTGAAGAGAACATTTCTTCACGGGGATCTAGAAGAGGAGATCTACATGAAGCAACCTGAAGGCTTCGCGGTGAAGGGTAAGAAAGAACTGGTATGCAAGTTAAAGAAGTCTCTGTATGGGTTAAAACAGTCACCAAGGATGTGGTATCAGAAATTTGATACATTTATATGGGGACTTGGCTTCACCAGAAGCAAAGCAGATCACTGTGTGTATTTTAAATTAACTGGCAACCGTGTTATTTATCTGGTCTTGTATGTGGATGATATGTTGCTGGTTGGAAATGACAAAGAAATTATCCAGGATTTGAAGACTCAATTTTCCTCCAAATTCGACATGAAAGATTTTGGTGTTGCAAACGATATTTTGGGCATGGAAATTAAAAGAGATTGGGCAAACAAGAAGCTCTGGTTAAACCAAAGGAAGTATGTTGAGACAATGCTGCAGAGGCTTAATATGCAGGATAGTAAACCGGTAAAGGTTCCTATTCCTGTAGGTGTGAAATTATCTAATGAACAGTGTCCCAAGACACAAGAAGAGGAAGAGGACATGTCCCGTGTTCCATATACAAGTGCAGTCGGTAGCCTAATGTATGCAATGGTCTGTACTAGACCAGACATTGCACATGTAGTGGGAGTATTTAGTAGGTTTATGTCAAAACTAGGGAAGGAGCACTGGACAACAGTGAAGTAGGTTTTCAGGTATTTGTGTGGCACTAGTGATTATGGTTTGTGCTACCAAGGAAGACAAGGATTAGACAGAGTTTTGGATATCCATGGCTTTGTTGTTGCGGACTGGGCTGGAGATCTGGATCAGAGAAAATTTTCAAGTGGGTATGTGTTTAACCTATTTGGAGGTGCAGTCAGTTGGATGAGTAAGAAACAATCTTTAGTGGAACTATCAAATACAGAGGCAGAGTGCATGACAGCCACTCATGCAAGCAAGGAAGCAGTTTGGTTGCAAATATTGTGTTCAAGTATGGGGTTAGTACAGGGAGCTATAAGGATAAACTGTGATAGCCAAAGTGCAATTTTCTTGGCAAAGAACCCTGCTTACCATTCAAAGACAAAGCACATTAATGTTCAGTATCACTTTGTGAGGGATATGATTGAAGACAAAAAAGGTGTAGCTGGTAAAGGTGGACACTTTGAAGAATACTGCAAATGCATTGAAAAAATTTGTGAGCTCTGAGAATTTCTCTTGGTGTATAGAAACAATGGGCATTGCAAGGCTGGATAAATGACTAAGCTCTCTTGTGGCCCCCTGCGGAAAGAAAACAACAAGTGGGAGAATGTTGGGTTGTGTTATATTCTTTCTACAATTAGCCCATGTAGTTAACGAGGGGTTAGGAGGGGGGCAGAGGCCTCCCCCTTCATTGCGCTGATTGCGTAGTGGGGGGAGTCACCGGGGGTTTAAGGGGTGTAGGTAACCCCACTCTATGGGGTCCAATGCAACACCCCAGAAAATTTTGGTTTTGGACCCTATGTTAGGTTGGGCAGACCTACCTATGGTTTTGTGCATGATTTTCGCACATGGTTTTGGACGCGATGGTTTTTGGTCCATGGTTTTGGACGCGATGCTTTTCGGTCCATGGTATTGGATGCTTTGGCATATATAAATATGTATTGTAACATTGAAAGGAATATAATGAAAAATCAAGATGGTAGTCCTAGTTTCGGGATCTAGGGGAAAATCTCTGTGTATATGTGTTTTATGTGTTATGCTCTCGCATTGTTTATTTTCTGTGTTTTAGAATTCGTATGCAAGTAATTTTTGTATGGGGTTAAAACCTATAGGGGTGTCTACTTATGGTTATGCTATGAGTCTTGGATCAAGAGTTGTCTCCTGGAGATCACACAAACAATCAGTTCTAGTAGATTCCACAACAAAGGCAGAATATGTGGTAGCAACTGAGGCAACAAAAGAAATTGTGTGGCTCAGGACAATTCTGGAAGATTTGCAGGTAAAACATGTACGTTTGACTCCACTCACAATTGATAATACCTCGGCAATAAAGTTGGCCAAAAACCCAAAGTTCCATGATCAAACGAAGCACATCAATACAAAATATCATCTGATTCGACATCATGTTGAGGCCAAAACAATCCATTTTTGCCATAGTTCCACTAATGAGCAAATTGTAGACATCTTCACCAAAGCGCTTGGAAGAGAAAAGCTTAAAAGATTTAGAACGATGCTTGGACTCACCAACATCCCTTCAGATTAAGGGGGGAATGTTGACCCCTAATCATAGGGATTGGGTGAACAATTGTAAATAGTGTAAATAAATAATAAGAGAAAATGGAGAGTCATCGGGAGATGAAACTCAACAGTCACTCCTTCATGTATATATCTATGAACAACCTAAATAAATAAACATAATCTCATTTGAGGAGTTACCTCATGGCCTGATAGCCATTGGCCAAGTCCATAAATCAAAACTCATAGCTTCATGTCACAACTCAAGCTTGTAATTTATCCTTGCATTTTCCATGTCCGTGACTGCATTTTTTTATGTTTACTTATGTTGATTTCTTACTATTTTATCCTATAATTCATTTTAAATTAATATATGTGTATATATATAGACAAACCTAATGGCGAATTTCATCTGAACCTCATCAAAAATTCGAACTCAAACTTAACCTAATAATTGTCGAACCTGAACTCGAACCAGAACCACGTGACATTGTGTGTTAGATATGAAAATAAAGTCAAACGCAAGTATCCAATAATAAGATAGAGATTCTCCACATTTTATTAATATTAAACCCTTAAGGTAGGACAACGTCTTACAATTGATATTTTTATGAAAAGAATCCACTTTTGTTCTCTTGCATCTTTGAGAGGGTAATGAGTTAAGTCCAATAACAATATTGTTCCACACAAGTTTTTGCTTTTTTAGGTGGAATCTCACAATGTAATTTATGGCAAGATTGTGAATTTTAGTTGTTTGAAATGTGTTTTTGAATATATAAATAAATTCAATGCCTTGAAAAGCAATTCTAAAAAAATCTTTACCGAATTTCAAACAAAATTGACAAAAAGAATACTTGAAAAAAAAGAAAAATATCTAATATTAAATTATGTCCCTTTTTATAATTATAAAAATATTATGATGATCACAGATTCATAATTCTCTAATAAAATTTCTTTAATAAAACCTTAGTGAATACTAATCATATAATAAATCTTATTTAATAATAATAAACTTCCTTAACTATTATTATAAACCCTTCCAATCTCATCACGAATCTCATTCTTCTCATCATAACAATTTGAGATTCAAAGTGCCATTAACAAAGCATTCAGCTTTATCATTGTCATTGTTAAATCTCTAAATCATATAATGTCAATAATTTATTTAAAACAAAATGGTTTTACCTTTGCCATGTGATACAGTCTATTACAATACTTATCATCAAAACAAATCACAATAGGGATTTGAAACTCTTCAACATTATATTTGAAACTCTTCATCCATAAAAAAAAAATTACTTACAATATGAATTACAAAAAGTCCATTCTGAGAATCAAATTGATATAAAAATTTCAAAACTTAAATTCATCTCTATTTTCAAAATTAGTTTTAAATATATAAAAATATTATTTTTATAAAAAAATTATTATTAAAATTTCAACTAAAAACCAAAACTTAAAAAGAATTAGACTGCACTATTTATAAATATCACAAATAAAATATATAGCCTTGAAATTTTGATGGTTAGATTCCAGCCCAAAAAGACCAAAACTTAAAAGAATTGCACTACATTTATCAATATCACAAATAAATTCTATAGTGTACCATTATGAATATTACAAATAAATTCTATAGAGTGGGCCTTCAAATTGTGGTTACAAAAATTATTCAATGGCATCACAATTGTGATTGCTAGAGCCAATCCAATGCATGAGACATTCCTCCTAATTAGATGCAACAACTTCTGAGAGAAAATTCTTCTGATTGATTACACGGTAGCACAAACCGTACGCTGAAAAGACAGCACGTTCTGTTCAAGGTCATAGAGTATGTGGTAGTTCTGCTGTAGGACGTTACCAAGTATGGTTGTGCCACTAGGGCTGGGCAGCATTGCAAGGCAGACTGTGTCACCTTGAAAATTCAGCATATAGTTGCGTTGGTTCACACGGTAAGTTGCTCCCTCAAAATGGAAATCTATAGCAGGAAACATTGAATTTAAAGTGTGAGCATCAACATTTTCCTTAAAACAGAGGTCCAGGGAAAAGGGAGAAGCATCAGTCTGTTGAAGATGCAAGGATGCCAGGGCTTTAAACACAGCACCATAAGCATTCTGTGCCAGATAAGTGATAGTTGATCCAGAGTCTATAACAACTCCACCAGAGCCATCAAGTTGAAGATCAAATGTACCAGGAGCAATGTCTAATGATTGATTACCAACGCTGATTCCTTTCAAGGAAAGATAGTAGGAAGATGGATTTGCTCTGCTTTGAAGAATGGGAGTTGACTGAACATCAGTGCCGTTCAAGCTAGCAGTCCGACCTACAAACAAAGGGCTGGTTCTGAAAGGAGAAGGACGACCACCCACAAGACAGTAAGAAAACTTATTACCCATTGTTTTGCTCAGCTGTGAGTTCAGTGACAGAGGACCTCGTCCAAACCCTATTAATCCACTTCCTGCTCCGAAGCCATGTCCTTCACTATCCTGGCTGCAACCAAAGGCAATATTGGGAATAGATTGAGAAGAAAGGGTGAAGGTCTCATATGAAAGTACCCCCTTGGTGAAGGAGTAGTCATTGTAATTATACTCATATGTACACTCTGTTTGATGGCAAGAAAAACCTTGGCACAGAGAGCTGTTGCAGGGGACCTTACTGTAAGTTGAGGACAGAGAAGGATCATAGATTGGAGTTGGCTGTTTATAGCAATCAACACAGGGCTTGCACTGCGTCCATATTAGGTCACTGCCAGTGTCCATAATTGAAGACATGGATAAATTTGGAGTACCAATTGCCACATTCATAAAAAATTCTCCAGTTCCTGAATATACTGGAACCTGGACACCATTGGTTCCAACGCCAAATTCATCTGTATTCAGAACTGTAGACATATCCAGTCTTTCTAGTCTCTTTTGACTGCGTTCCACTGCTCGTCTCAGGCGCTCAGTGGGTGTAACATTGCTGTCAAATGCATCTCTGTGCACAAGATCTATTCGCAATCCATTCGGCGCTTGCACCGAATCTAAGTCGGTTACAGGCCTGCATTGCACCACTGAAAGAAATAAGAATGAAATAAGCAGAAGGCCTTTGAAGCCAGCAGAAGATTGGCCAGCCATCCTGGCTCCTTTACAACCACCTGCTCAGTGATATTTTGCCAAGGAATTAATTCTAACAACTAGACAATAATCTGATGAAGATTATGTTTTGTTCAAACCTCCCATGGAGGCTGCAAGTCTCTGTGTATGGATAAGTCAAGGAACCTATGAATATAGGGCAAACTGTCAGATTTAATTCAATTTTCTGAGGATTTGTAGCATACATTCCATGGAGCGCGGAACAGAGCTGTTCCCAGATAGACTGTCAGCTTAAAACACAGGGAACATACGCGGTAGGGTATCCCGCCCATCGTGCACGGGATATTTCTCACAGGGTTTAGTTAGTTGCCCAACCATATGCGGCGACTGTTATGAATGCACGAGGTAACGAAAATCAACTGGGATCATTGTTCAAGCCTATATTTCAGTTTAAATGATCTGATAATGCCAAGTACGTAGTTGAAATCAGTTGTCAATGATTCTGCCCCATAACTGTGATCATATATATCACAATAAGAAAGGCGTTATTTGCTAGGGTTTGATCATTCACGCTGATCTCCAGAGAGTTTTAAAGTGTTTCGAGTTCTAATCAAAACTTAAAGCTGGTTTGCATGCGTCTAGTTCTCTTTCAAATATTATTGAGCATGGTTAAAGATGAAAGCTATTTTAAAAAATTAAAATTAATGAAATTTTACTACTTACGAATTAAAAAATAAAGTTCTCTTAAGTTCTCTCTACCTTGTAACAAGGTTCAAATCTCATGAGGGGCTAAAGGATGACTAGGTTTAAATCTCATGAGGGGTCAGAAAATGAAAGCTTTTTTATGGAAATTAAACTTTCTTAAAAAGCGTCCAACTTAAACTCTCCCAAAGATCATCCAAATTCGAGCTTTTTACAAATCTGGTGATAGTATTTCATCGTGGATAGATAGTTTTTCCATCCAACATGGGGGTTGGCCAAACTTTAATTAGAAAATAATAATAATAAATAAATGTAAGTTCATTATGAAAATAATTAACTCTAGAGAAATCACAAAGGTTGTGTTTAAGGAATATTTAAATTACATAATTTCAAAATTGTGATGAGATATAAGTATGGAAGGCACCACAGGAATTAAAAATATCCCAAGTTGCATCCAAACCCATTGTTAACTCTTAAGGTATATGGAGATATGATGTGTAATATGTGTTTTTTGTGGTTTAGATTAGGTTTAAGGAGGATGAAGAATTTATCAAACTTGCAATTTAGAATACTATAGCCTAACTAATAGATGTTTTGGTTTTTATTTTTAAGTTTTTTTAGGTCAATTTTGTTTCAGTAGCCATTTTTCATAATCATGAGTTTGACTTATTGTCTATAGCCCAGTGTGAAGGAGATGTGTGATTCCTTCTATGCACGACATTGAGTTGACACGTGTATCTTAAAATAAAAATAAAATATTCTCTAAATAAAAAGATGTGTGATTCTTTCCATGCACAAAGTGGAGTTGACACGTGTCTCTTAAAATAAAATAAAATATTCTTTAAAAAATGCCCACTATAATAAAAGAATAAAAATGAACATACACGTTTGGTATGAAGGAAGCCTTGAGGGTTAGCTCGCCTTGAGGTCACGTTGCTAAAGCGCCTCGCCATTGGAAGGTCATGGGGTATATTCTCCTCGATGCCCTTGGATTTAGGCTCTAGTTAGTTTGGCCGGCGGAATGCAATCCCTTCATGTGGATCTTCTCGGATTTTATTATAAGAGCTTTGAGGGTTAGCTCAATTGGTTGAGTTCTCATCGTTAAAGCACCTTACTAATGGGAGTTCATGGGGTCTGCCAATAAGCCAACTAGAAGTGATCCCTTTGGATGGATTTGCCTAAATATTTCACTATCATTCTTGCTAAAGTAACTCAAAGTAGTCAAGTCCCACTAGCACAACCAGTTGAGGATGGACCTCCTCAAGGCGACTTGTGCCTTGTGCTAGAGGGAGGAGACATGCTAAAAATTCCAGTCAGCTTAGGGCTGGTGTCGCCGAGACCAGGTGCCATCCCCGGGTGACTTTGACGGATTAGATGTTGGTGCCATCCCTGTGTGACTTTAACCGTTAGATGCCCCTGTTGAAAATGCAACAAGATGATGAAGCTTAGTGAAAAGAAGTCACCTTCACTAAGTGGTCCCGTAGGCTATTTTTGGCACAAAGTCTATTTTAGACTATGTCTATTTTTAGACATATGGATCATGGTCTATGAGTTGCAGGATGCTATTTATGAATGATTGGTCAAGTTGGTAAAAATAGATGGACCTCATTTTTAGACATATGGGCGGAGTCTATTTTTAGACTACCAGGCTAAAAATAGAACAATCAAATATTATTAGCTCTTAATAATATTTGGACTATAAACATTATCTTATCCTCTTGGAGCACTTCAGTTCGAGCTACGATGTGCACATGCAGCTGCCAGAGGGAAATAC